>KZ807275.1:33837-49664 GCA_000696205.2 Oncopeltus fasciatus | reverse complement strand
GATATATATATATATATATATATTACTTACTCATATGGTAGGGTTTTTAAATAAGCATATAACAACAGGTGAAATAATTACAAACAAATTCAATGAATTTATGTATTTTTGATTCAGCAAGGAGCATGACCTATCCCTGTCCCTTGACCTCAAAAATCAGTTAAACAAATTTATTACTATAGAAAGTGACAATGAGGCATTTTTTTAAAAGGAGTAGAAACATTTCTAAATCTTTTTTTAATAGAACTTATTTTTAATTTATGATTTTTTTTTTAATTAATAAAATATATTTGTTGTTCTCAACTTGCAAATATAAGCTAATTTATCACTATCATCAATATAAAATAAAGAAAAAATATAATACTAGAATATTAATTGAAAAAATTCTTCTACTTACGTAGATCAGACCAGTTTTCTTTATACCCAGCATCTTTTTGAGCAGATTCAATAGCGTTTCGGAGAGCAAACATCACCGAGCAACTCAAACAGAATGGAGGTTCACCAGTAGCTATGAAAAAATAGTTTTGTGCATGTTTAAAAAATCTTTCTAGTATTAAATTGACAATGCTACTGTTTTAGCAGTATTTTCCATCAGAATCCAACTCACATAATAGTCTAAAGTAAATTAGAGTGATAAAGCCTAAGTAAAGACATTTTTATTAATCTCCCAACTTACCAAAATAGAGAAAATACTGTAATTGAACAAAATTTAGTTTTTGTAACTTACTGAATTTTCATTTTCACAAACTTTTAAAATACATTTGCAAGTATCAAAAAGAAAATGTTAAGATCATCATTCTTAAAAATTTCTAACCACAAAACTATAGAAGAAGGTATACTTTTGTTCCTTGTCAAGATTAGAACATTTATCCTGAAATATGGAGTTTCGCTACTATTTGTTTTGTACTTACTGCCAGTTCTCAAACAAATTTTGATGTATCATTTGTGTTTATAGACAATAACAGAAGATGTCTGTTTCTAAAATTTCATCTACCTAGTAGGATTCCCTTCCAGATTGGACAGCGACATAGGGATTTGAATAAAAAAAAGCTTATTTCAGTATCAGCTCAGACTTTGAGGAGTGAAGATGTTTCTTCTCCAAGGTATTGGCTGCGTTATCTTTACCTGCTCTCCCCAATCAGGGAGTATCTTTTTTTAAATTATTATATTAATTAACATAATTTTTTATCTTATTCTGAACTCTTTAGACTACTCACAAATATTCATCTGTTCTATTAATTACCAGTCTTTTTCCTTTTATAATCTTAAATTTCCTTTAATTGAGAAAATGAAAGTAAATTTACCATTGGAACCAAAGCCCCTTGACCCTAACACATCAACTAATAAATGTAATTTAAATTTCAAATTACCTAAAGGTAAATTGTACAAAAATATGTAGTAATAGGCCTTTGTAAAAATAAGGAAAGAAAACATTCTTAGTTTTCATTTTCCTGGTTCATTAAGAGCTTTAAGTGTTAATTTAAAAATTTTAACAAGCAGAATTATATTATTGGAAATTACACTCAAGAAAGACTACGTAAATCTCTGAAGCATAAACTTATGAAAATCATAGTATTTCATTTTCTCATCACTGTACACTCAATTATTCAAAAGGACTTATAACTTGTAGAGAATTTATGAAATGTACTGAAGAAGAATTACTACACGAACTAGCCCAAAAAAATTTAGTTTTAAATTTTAAATTTGTTCAACTGTATTTTTTTTGGAGAAGAATTTCCTCAAGAATTGTCAAAGGCTATAGGTATCCCAATCTTTTTGAAAGGCAAACCAGAGAATGATCCATCAAGTTACCGAAAATTACTACCTTGTTCTTTGATTAAATTCTTTGAAAAAACTACAGTAAACCAACTTAATTGGTACATGGAGAAAAATGTCAAATTTTCAAAGTGGTTTCCAGTCAGGAAAAGTACAAGAGATAACCTAGTGGATCTAGAAACCGATATTAGAGATGCACTCCAACAAAATAAAAAGTTATTGGCTGTCATCATAGATATCAAAACCACATTCAACACCGTGTTTAAAGGAGATTAATCATTGAAAGTCATGGGAATTAATGGTCATATTTTACATATAATTTATAATTTCATAGAAAATAGAAAATTTCAAAATTTTAGTCTGATCCACATTTTCTGAGAAAGACAATAGTGTACAACAGGGAAGCACCATTTCACCACTGCTTTTTTTGCATGACTATGACAATAAGACATTCAGAGGCTTAGTCCATAGGACTAAGTTTTAACTAATTTCAGCATGTTACATTTATTATTAGTGAAAAGTTAATAAATGTTATAGTTTCAACTTTCCTAAGTTATACCTTTAGATCGCAGGACTCCAGTTGGATTAGGAGCATTCTTTCGAAGAGTAATTCTGAAGTCAATGGGTATGTCCTTAGCTCCTGGTGGCTTGTAATTCTATTTAAATAATTAGAAAGGGATTAGTTTTAGAAAAGTTATGTAGTGTTAAAATTTAAAATAAATAATATTATATTAACCTACAATTTCAACACCTCATAATACAATCAAAACTAATTTGCTTTTAGTACAAAATTAATAAAACTTATTATTTGTATTACTAAATAAAGCATAAAACATAAAATGATGAGCAAACAGAAATTTAGAAGAGGCACTACAGAATTATTAAATAGACGTAAAAGCACTATAAAAAATAAAATAGAAAAAACCCAGAAGGGATAGTTTTAATAAATTATGTTACTATAAATGCAGGCCAGAATAAAAATTAGGCCTTGAAGTACTTGAAAAGTACTTGCTTTCAGATCGGTCTGAAATACAGAAATCAGACAGATATATGAAGAGGTGGATCTGGTATCCATGTACAAAGGAATCTTGTAAGGCTGTTGGGGGGTGTGCAAGGGAATGATAGCAGAGGAAATTACAGTGCAATTGAAGAATTCAGAAGAAGGGAATACAAATCAGCCCTGGTTCTTAGTTTCATGTTTAATTAAACTTTCACCATTTAAAAAAAATTAAATAGTGTTCTCAAGGCCTTCATGGTCTGAGTCAATATTTATATTTTCTTCTTTAAGAATAGATTTTGTTTCTTAATTTATCATAATCTAGCTCTTGCTTTGATCTTCAGGATTACAAAAGAAGTAAAGAAAGGGGAAAAGTGAGAAAATGTATATCCTTTGGTAGGTTATGGAAATGAAACTAAAGTTTGGCAACACTTGTTGTATGAATGATCTAGCCAGGGTCGGATACCAGAAGTCTAGTAAAAAGGCAGGGTTTCAGTTTTTGGCAAGTCTATGTCTATCTTTGAGTTTAGAGGCAATCAGAGTTTGGTTTAAAGGTTGGTGAAAAAATTAAATTTTACTTCAAATCGTGCATTTAAAAAAAAAAAAGTAATACTAGCCAATGAATCGGCTCACATTGTGAATTATCTTTAAGGCTGTTAACAGAATTAAAATGATGGGAAAAAGATAAGAAACAGAACAGCCAAAAATTTAAAATAGGGAACCTGTTGACTTTGTTGTATTTTTAGCATCAACTTTTTATTAATAAATGATGAAACAAAACTGTTTCAACATAGGAATATTTAAGGATATTTCTTTAAAGTAATTATATATATAGTTAAACTATTTTAATTATAATGTACTGTAGTTCAGAAGAATATAGGTCTTAACTTTATTGTTTCCTTAATTGGAGCAAGCAATCCAATGCTGGGCATGAATCCGAAAGGGGACTTGGCCATATTTTTAGTAAAAAACACTTCTAAACAAATGTGTGATTTTTTTACCTAATCATTCTAACAATCAGCATTTTGGTTTTAATTTAAATTGCTTAAATATTTAATTTACCATATAAAATTAAAAATGTATGAATACCCAAGTTCTGTTCGTAAGTAGGCGACCTGTTAAACTCTCATGTACAACCTCCTCACAAGTGAAGTAGCCTAGTCCCATCACAAAAGCACCTTCTATTTGTCCAATATCAACGGAAGGACTCAGAGATTCACCAGTGTCTTCCAATATATCTACCCTTCGAGTCTAAATAAAGTTTAAAAAAGAAGAAAAATAATAATAATAAATAATANACCTAACATAAACTATAACAATATAATAATAATAATAATAGTAATAATTCAGATAATACTGTTGTACTGTTTCTTTCTCTTTTTTTCATCAAATTATAGAAAAACATATAAACATATAAACTCATATTTTCTATTTAAAATGGAAGGAAAAGGGGCTCATCTTTTCCACACACTCCGGAAGATTCCTCAACTTGGCTGTTGGGAGCACAAGGCACTCAGCCTTGATGAATAAAAATATTTTGAGAAGGTTGAAATTTTGATTTCAAAATATTCACACTGAGTAATATCTTTTCCCTATTTAGAGTTTATCTATTGGTAGCTTTGGAACTATTTGTTAAAACAATTATTCCATTTAAACAAGTAAAAATTAATTTAATTAAACTGACTCAATTTACACTCCATTAAATTCTATTAAAATATAACTCTAAATTATTTAAATTTACCTACAACCTACATGAATTTAATATATTTAGATATGTTAAGAATGGACTTTAAAACATCTAATTAATCATACCTGATGTTACTTAGGGAAGCCATATATTGTGCAGTGTTCTTTACTTGAAAATGTTACCACATAATTCTAATATGGAATTAAACAAATTGCCTTTTACAACACCCATACCAAAAAAAAAAAAAAAAATATTTATCTATAATTTACATTTTAATAATTATAATTAATTATGGAAGAGGATATCACTTAATTATGAATATATAACAGACATCCTCTTCCACTCTTATTGTTCACTCTTCTTGTCTCTTATGTCACATTTTTGAATTTACCTTTCAAATCAGAAAATTGGTATAGCAGTGTTATATGTGCTAAGACTCTTTACTGGGTCTCTAAAAGTTTTTCCTACTGATAAAACTTTTTTCAAACAATAGTTGCAATTATTATTTTTCTGAGAATTTGAAGCCACCAGCTAGCTGGCTGGAGATACTTGGTTCAAATACTTCAATAAGTATGCTTGGTAATGCTTATTACTATGGGCTACTGCCAGCACCATAACCAATGATAATATCACAAGTGACATGACTAAATCAATCTCTGTTAAAGTTAAGAAATATTTTATTTTGGCCTATATGTGCCATATGCCAGATTAAATGAACTTCCAAAGTATATTTATATTTCAGAGCCAGTATAATACAATTTATGAAGAACCTTTTGTTCAAAACAAAAAAAAATTGAAAATTTAGCAGCTTACAAGCTTACACCTTTTTTTTTTTCTTTTAAAATAAGTCATTGAAAATTTGGAAAGAATTTAATATCTAAAATAACAGGAGAAATTCAATGGAAGAAAATATAATTTTATTATTGATATCCAATTAATTGACACTCATCACAAAATTGAATACAAAATTTGAGAAAAATATTAATACAATTATTTATTAAATGAGGCATCTAAGAACTATTAATCATTAACTTACGTGGTATTGCCCAGTGAGGACATCTAGTTCTACTTCAGTTGTGCAAACTCCATAAATTGCATAATTCTTTACATCATCTTTAGCTGTAAACCTGAAATAATTGCCATAATTATAAGCAATACTTCTTTTAAAAGACAAAAATAATACTTTAGTAGAGGAAATCCCTGAAGAGCTGCTGGAGATTGTGCATATCAAAAGTGTGATCATTAGTTATATTCTAGTTTTTAAAAAATTAAGGATTTGACTTCATAAACTTGTAAATTGTAGGATTTTGACTTTTTCAATTTATTTGTACATACTCACATGTATTTTTCGCAGAGATCAATATTAGAGCCGTAGGCTTTATTGCAAATTTCCACCCAGGTTGCGTCTTTTCCTAGTTCTTCTCGAATAGGTTTTAATCTTTCATTAAGTTGTTCACAACAAACTTTCACAGCCTGGTTAAAATTCAAAGAAACAAATTATTTTCAACTTTTACACATATTTTTTTAAGATAAGAATAATTATTACAATTTTAATAAAGTAAACTGCTTAACTTTAAGACTGATAATACATAAAAATATATTAGTTTGAACTTAATTTGTTTTTGTTGTTTTTTTTTAAAGTAATAATAATTTAAAATTTTACATAGCAAACTGCTTCACTTCCAATACTTCCTCCAGTAACAGCATTATTAGGTGAACTAACAGACATGGTTGGCTTTACAGCCACTGAATCAAGGGGGACACCTAATAAATAAGCAGCAACTTGAGCAGCCTGGAAAACAAAAAATGCTCATTAAACAAAAATTGCAAAAACTAAGTGAATTTCTCAGCATTATAGTTATTTAAGAAATTATCGTGACTATTTGAATTTTAGAATAATCCCACTCCATTTTTTTTATTTTGGAGGTAAATTTGTTGACCATCAAGTTTTATAATGAGAGGATTATCAGGAATTCGGTTTGAAGAATTAAAAACTAATTTGTAGCCAAAAAAAGTTCTTAATTTAGAAGGAGAGTTTGTTGACCGTAGATATTATTCTAAGATGATTTTAGTTGGGGTTCGGTCAAGGTAGATCCAAAAAACATAAATTTTAAAAAATGTATTTTTTAATAAAGGATTATCTGCCAACGTTTCGGCTTACATTGTAAGCCATCTTCAGGGCTGTAGAAATACAATGTCATGAAAATACAATAATAATTGAAATTAGTATAATTGAGAATTGCAATAATATAATGTGATATCAAGAGTATGAATGTAGCCCTGAAGATGGCTTACAATGTAAGCCGAAACGTTGGCAGATAATCCTTTATTAAAAAATACATTTTTTTTAAATTTGTGTTTTTTGGATCTACCTTGACCGAACCCCAACTAAAATGTTCTTAATTTAGCCATTTCAGCCTGAATTTCAGGCCTTCATCAGGGCTGAACATGAAAAAGAAACATACAAAAATAATATAGAAACATGTCTATATGTCATAATTTAACAAAAAATAAATAAATGAAAAAAAAACTGTATTTAAATTCAATTTAAACATTTAATTAAAATTAATTATAATTATAAAAATGAAATATTGGCTTTTAAAAAAAATTATTTTTTTTGGTTAGAAATTAGTTTTTTAATTCTTCAACTACCAGGGCTGAATTCCTGGTAATCCTCTTTTTATTTAACTTGGTATGTTTTTCTAAATTTCAATGAGAAAATAAATGCAATATTAGAAAGAAAAAACAATGGTCATATCTTTCAAAATAAAATAAAGTTTTATCATCAAAATTGTCCAATCCCCTTCTACAATTAAGAAATGTGGAGGTTAATTAAATAGAACCTCCTCCAAGAAGCTCGGTTCTGTGTGAGCTTTCTCCAACCAGGTTTTTTTCAATCAGCTTTCTCAAACATGACATAAGCCAAAATATATTCTTACTTATATACATAATACTCAAAGAAATAAAAATAGGAATTATGAGCATACATTCTCCATATGATGAAAAATTGAAATATGCTATCATTGAAAAATGGTACATTTACTAGTTAATAGTTTTGAGCAAAGGTGTTAAAGATGTTCCAATTTTTAGCTTATTTTTTAAAATTTGGAAATCAATCTGAACAATATCAACAACCCCCTCTCCTCAAAATTTCATTTTTCTTGGATAATCTGAAAATAAGATATATAAAATTTCTTCAAAACAGCAAAACCAATTTTAATGAAATGGGTTTAGGTTCTACTTTTTTTTTTTTTTTGGTCTCTTAATGTTTTTTTTTTTTTTTTTTTTTTATTTTTTTTTTTTTTTTTTTTTTTTTTTTTTTTTTTTTTTTTTTTTTTTAATATTTTTTTTTTTTTTTTTTGTTTTTGTTGTGTTCCTCTACCTGTAAAGAGATGATTAGAGTTAGAGTGGACAGGGAGTTTAGACAGTAAATTTGAATTTTGATTTATGGGTAATCTATTTCAGTAAAATTATAAATATTTTTTTCAAAAATTGCTCTGACTAGTTGTATGAGGAATTTTGTTACTCCCTTATAATATAAAGGATACTCCAAGAAGTGAATTTCTTTAGAGATATATGTTGTAGCCTTAGCGCTTTCCATTATTTGTGCTTTAAAGAGAAATTCAAATTGTTTAAATAATTTTGTTTAATTTTCTTCAATTAATAATATTATCACAAAATGTATTTTAAAATAGATTTTTAAATATGCATGAAAATAAGCTAATGTGGAATAATTGGCTGTATTTTCAATCAAGTTATGTAACTGATACAATCTATCTTATGTATTAAAAATTTAAAATTAATTATACTAATTGCATGATGTATTCCCCAGTTTTATTTAAAATCCTGGTGTGAATACCATCACACACACACACGCATGCACGCATGCGATCACACACACACACACACACACACGCATGCACGCATGCGATCACACACACACACACACACACACGCATGCACGCATGCGATCACACACACACACACACACACACACAGCTATACTCATACAGAACTATACTAGATATAAAGCCTTGTAATGATGCATGTAATAAATGATAATATAATTATTATTATATAATAATTATTATTATTATTAAATAATTATAATAATTATTATATGTATTATAATATATATTACTCCTTGCTTTCTTTTGTTTCATTGAGAGGTATTAGAAAAGGAGAGATTCATTTTAAGCCAAGCAAAAAAATATGTGAAATTTACATGTATTTTTTATTATTAAAAGCTTACTAAATGTTAAAATCATATAATAACAGGAGAAAGGAACAAATTAACGAACTTTAATTTATTGACATTATTACCTTGGTATTAACTCCTTGACCCATTTCAATAGCACCATGGGTAATAGCTACAGTACCATCCAGACCATATATTGAAACAAGCGCATAGAAATTTCCCCAAAATTGGAAAGGATAGTTCATAGGAACCATTGATATGCCTCTTTTCTTCCATCTGTTGCTCTGAGGAAATTGATAAAATAGGTATAAAAGACAATTATAATTACCAAAATTGATATTAAAGTGATAGTATCTCACTACAATTTTTTAAAATTAACAATTAACAAAAAAGTTCATAGAGGTTTTCATTCAACTTTGAATTTTACCCATTCCAGCACAAATTCAGTTTTACCTCATCTGTGTGAATTTTGGTTTATATGTTCCATTTTTTTTAAATTATTCAAATTCTCAAAATTTAAAACAATATAACTATGAAGTGTCAGAAAGAATAAGAGAAGAAAAAATAATGAAAAAGAGAGTGGAGGAAGAGAGCTACATAAAGAATATAATAGAAATCGAAGTACAACATAGCTCCCTTCCAATGAGTCTTGGCTTCCTCCAACAACAAGGGCCCTGTTCATCATCCCAGTTTTTAAAGTTTCTGTTCTGGCACAAAACAGGGATACGTGGTGCTTGTTGTTGGAGGAAACCAAGAATCATTAGCAGGGAGTGGAACAATGTTTTAGTTAAATTCTTAAACATCTCACTTACTTGGACCATTTGTTAATTTTATATAACATGTAAAATTTACACATCATATATTTTATAAAATGTTTCATTTTACTAGCAATAACAAATATTTTGATGGTTGTTGGATTCAGTCTTCATTTACACTCCTCCCCCACAACCAATTACAGCTAACAATTTGCATGAAAAAGCCTAAATACCAAGTTTGATTTCTTTATTTTAAGAAAAAGAGGGACTAATCCCAGTAATATCCTACTAGTTACACTCTCAATACCTTTCTTAATAAAAGCTTTTCATAAAAATGTTACAAAGTATAATTGTTAGAAAATTTTATTTTATATCACTTAGGTTTAATTATTTTTTCACAATGTATTTCTAAGATCTTAAGAGTTATTGTACTGCTGTTAATGATTGCTTGTCAGAAGATATAATCTTCATTGATACTTTTTTCGTTTTTAGAAAAAGTTTTCAATTTTTCATTCCATGCCCTTGAAATATTATTTGTTCACTACTACTATCAATATTCCTTCTTTCCTGAATGAATAAATACTTGAGTTATCTTGATAACCATTAACATTTTTTTCCAGGAACTTTTTGATTCCAGGAACTTTTTCTTTTCCTTCATGAAGGACAAATGATATTCACAGATCTTACATTTTAAAAGTTAAAAATATTGTCTTTTAAAGAGGGTGTATGTACACACACACACACATGAATATATAAAATTATTATTATTATAATAATTATATTATTTATATATATATATATATATATATATATATATATATATATAAAATGAAACACTAGGGGCTGTGATGTGTAACAATTAAGAACAGGTCGGATAGAGAGTGCGTTGCACACACAAAAATAGAAAATATTACAAGGAGCAAAATTTTTGGGGATCTCTCGCCCTTCGTCAGTGAGAAGTCTCACAATTTTGCTCCTTGTGATATTTTCTCTTTTTGTATGTGCACATATTAATATTGGCAAAAACACATTAAATGAAATAGGTATAAATGTAATTTAAAAAAATTAATATTCTCTAACATTAATAAAACAATGCTTATTAAGAAAAATATATATTAGGTAGAATTATATGAGCTTGGGTAGCTCCTGGGACCCGTCCAGATCTAGCAATCCTGGCACTGCAGGTTCCAATCCTACCCTTTGCAAGCTTTTATCAATAAATTAAAGCTTTGTATACAAAACAACATGCTACAAGTGTGTTATTTACATTATCAGTTTATATTTTTTTTATTTTTCATTAAAAAATTCAGCCATCTCATTTCCATATTTTTTTTTTTTTTTTGGCAAATAAAAATGATGGGAGGCCATTATATGAAATTGCAATGGACCTCATGAAGTCATGAGTCATGAAGTAACCTTCAATTCTTTTGAATTTATGTGGATCTGTTGATTTTCATAGTTAGCTTAAACAAATTGTGGCTTTTGTTTTTAATAATATTGTATTCAATGTAATGCATTTCTCCTTATGCATAATTATACAATTCAGCAAAAATAATTTTATGATCTATCAAGTAGATTCAATACAAGCTTTTGTATTAAAGTCAAAAGAAAAGCGCTATACACTTTTTATCAATCATATTTTCTAATGACTTTGTCAGTTTCATTACTAAAGCAATCTTAAGTCCACTGCTGTTTCAATTGTATATAAATGGCCTCCCATGACTTTTTTACCCCGACAAAGATTTTTTGTTTGCAAGTGACACGACTATTTTTAAAGAGAAAACACTTCTCTAAATAAAATGTAATTTCTTAGTACCATAGAGGTTTACATAAGGATTTTTATAGATTTTTCCTCTTTAATCTTTATAATCGACTCCATAAGAGGTAAAATAAAAATCCAGCAGTTTTTATGTCAATGTAAGGTCTGTTTGCCTTCACTTCACACTATATTTAAATCCATGTCTAATTATGATCTTTAATTACTAAAAGTTTTTAAGACTACATAAAAAGATTTGGTGGTGTAAAAGTCATTAATTACTTAGTTATAATATCTTCCCATTAAACACATCAAATATGAAAAAAAAAATTAAAATACCTTGTTATAACTTTCAACTTCTTTGAGTCTATTATCGTAATCACTTGTTGTCTTCATATCCTTAAAAAGTGCTATCATTATTTGATCTGATTTGTCCATGTTTGCTAGTCTAACAGACAAAGGATCTTTACCAGTAACATTCGATATATGCTCCATGATGGTTTCTATGAAAGATATAGCTTCAGTTGAACCTGTAGAAGTCCCATCATTCAGAATCAATTTCATAGAAAGTTAAAATTATTACTATTAAGTAAAACATAAAAGTTCTAAGAGAAGTCATTTCAAGACTGCTAATACAGTTAATTGACATGGATACAACATATTTTTAGATTTTTATGACAATCACTCTCTGGGCCAATGAGAAAAAGTACATACCAGGTGCACGGCACCATGTGTTGGAGGCATTATCTGTTTTCACCCCATAACCTGTAAGACTCCACCGAGAATTATCATATGCACTTTTAACATGATGAATTGTCCCACCAATGGCAGAGTCATTTGGACCATGTCCATCATCTTGATAAATTGACCCATTCAAGTATTGAATTTCACCTTCATCATTAACCCCAACCTGTGTGAAAATTAAATTAATTAATCATTACAAATGTTTATTAAACCCAAGTTGAGAATAAAAATGTATGATCAAACTGATAAGAAGATCAGTTAGCCTCATAAGAGGTTATGGTGCATTTTCTCTGATTACAATCAACTGTAAACCAGCCAGACTATATAAAAGATTATTAAAAAAATGAAATAATTTTCCATTAAACAGCCATAGTACCAATAAATAACCTCAACAAAATATGTAATGAAAAATTTGAATAAACTTTTTTTTTGTAATAACATGGGATAAGGATTAAGAAGAATACTTAAAACATTTCAAGCTTTTGTTCCATATTTTAAACAAAAAACAAACAACAGGCTGTGATCAGAAACCTCCCTCGGATATCTCTCCATTCATTATTATCACCCTGATGATGACTTACAAGTTAAGTCAAAAGGTTGGCAATAAATAAAATAATTACCCAATAATTTTGGAGTATTTTATTTTTCTTATCCCGGGCAAAACCCTGATTATTTTCTCACTGATGGCAAACCAATCACTCCATCACAAAATATAATATAATGAAAATTTTCTTTTCCCAAGAAAAAATTTTCCCATTTTAGTTTCTACATTTGGAAGCTCATTAAAATGCATTATTATTTTATTTCCCTAAAGGGTATTGAAAACAACTAAGTTATAGATATTTTTTATTATAATACTACAATATATAAAATACCAAGAGGAAAACACTAGAATGTCTTTTATTACATTTGGCTATTCATGTTATATTTGGTTGCTTTATCAATTATTAGTCAAAAACACATTGTTGTAGGTTATGAAAGAAAGCCATTACAAGAAAGCCATTCAATACCTATTCTGAAATAACTATCAAACATTTTGATAATAAAATGTTGGCTCCCTTAAAGGCTATTAATTGACCTCATAAGCCATTCAATACAGGATCCAACAAATATCATCTTTTATCTAATAATTTAAGCATCTAATGTGATTTGGCTGTTCTAAATTTGTTGAAATCAGTAATGAAAATGCAACATAAATTTGCAAATGCTAAAAAAAATTCATATATTTGAATTGATTATAATAAAGCTATATCATTACTTCATATTTTCCCAAAACAGGAAATCGCTTTCCAGACCATTCTGCATTAGTCTCTAAGTTCAAAACGATTCTGCACGGCCTGTGAAGCAAGTGGGCAACAAGAGAACAAACAATTCCAGTATGGTTGTTTCGAGAGATCTTACAACCATAACCCCCACCAAGGCGCCTCACTCTTAAATCTATTCTGAAAAAAAAAAAAAGTAGAATTAAATTAGCTTTAAAAATTTATTTATTTGATGCATTTGAGTGAACAAGGGAAGATCCCTAATTAAATCTTTACTAAAAATTGATGTGATTTAAAAGCTTTCCATGTTTTTAGCAACATCTGGAAATACACAGAAAGAAAGTGTGATGGAAGTTTGACTTTTGATATCCAGAATCTCAGGAGGCACTCAAATCCAAGAATTAGTTGATAGCAACCATTAAATTTTTTTTTTTCTTTCCACAAAATATATCTCTTTCCTAACCTTGATTACCAACCTCTGATAGTTGTAGGAAAGTAAATTTTCAAGTTCCTTTTTTTCCCCAGTAAATGGTATTCATATATTTTTGGCTTGGTTGAGTTTTTAAAAAGATGTATACTTATTTTACACCCGAATTTACTAATACAATTTTGTATAATTGTTATCTATAGTTATTGCAGAGGTACAATTTCAGATGTGTTACCTCTAAGAAAAGTTAAGGATGACTTACACTGGAGAGATGCAAGGAGAAGAGAGTTGTTTGGTATGAGCTGGGCTCTGAAAAGAGTGGGGGATTCTGGGAATGCTTAGAACAATGCTTACAATCTCAGCATAATTTATATAACTGTCATGAGAAATATTAGTATATGTAGAGGTTTCATAATACATGAATACTCCCCCTTAAATTGAAACTGAACCTGGAAGAACAATCTGATGTTGATGACAATGATCAATTGAACTATTCGTTAAATTATTAATTTTGAAATATTAAATTAAGTAATATATTAAAAAATTAAAGATAAGTAAATATAAGAGTAAATATAAAGAGTAAATATTTGGTGTAAACATTATGGTTTGATCATCATTAGAAGGTTTAATAAAGTTCCTAGTTAAATTAGTTGAATTTCATTGAATTAGCAAAAAATTTTATATTTTTAGGAAAATTTGAATTAAAATTAATATTAGAAATAACAATTGATTTTCCATAGCTAGAGGTTTTAAAATTATAAGAAATGTTTTTAAGAAGTAGAATTTCATCTTCTTTTAGGTTGATTATATAAATTTCGATGATGTTGGCAGATTGGATGTCGCTTGACGATTTGATTTTTATTTCAGTTTGATGAGGCATTACAGCTATGTATTGGTTGCTGTAAGGAATGTGGTCGATGGAACTCAATGAATGACGTTTGTTGATGGTTTCTTCTTTGTATCTGCTGATGTGAGAGGTCGTGTAGCTGCTTGGCAGTGGAAGTACTCAACCTTTTTACAATTACTATCTAAATGTTTAATTATATTATTTGATTTTAAAATAAAATTAAAGTTAGGAATAATGGATATGTACTGGTATTCATTATGTGTTGGGATAGGAAACATTATAAATTTTAAAAATATCTCTGGAGTATATATGTAATTTAATAATATATATAATTTTATCTACTTCTAGTTTAAAATTTATTGTTAGTAAAGATTCAAAGTTTTGATAAGTTGGTATATTCTACACTAAAAGGTAATGAATTAATATAATGGTATTCTTTCTTTTAAAGTTCATTGAATAGATCATGGGTTGATTGGGGTGAAAAGTTCTTAATTTACAGAAAGTCAAAGAAGTTTCTTTGTTTCTTTGAATAACATTTGATATAGAAAGTGATAACACTTGGATTTCATAAAGAATATCCTTAATTCTTCTAATTTTGAATAAGTTTGGGATTCTAGACTTTAAATCTAACAAGTCTGTCTCTTAAAGTTTCTATATTATATTGAATATCATTGAAACTACTGTTATGGTTATTAATTAATTCATTATTAAAAGAAAATTGAAATTTAAGTTGATATTTAAATTTAATTTGATTTTCTGTAATTTCTTTAAATAGACTATCATATCTTTCACCATCATAACTATCTCAATTTCCTGAAATTTGATTTAATATTGAGCCTAAGCCATTTATAATTAATCCACATTTATTTATTTTATTGTTTACTCTATGCATTTAAATATAATTAACTTTATGTTCTATAGTTGATAAAGTTATATTTATTATGTTACAATAATTATTTAAATCTTTAATACAGCTTTTGTTATTGTCTTGGTTATATATACATCTTAAAATATCATTATATTGTTTTATAGAATCTTCATATTGAGAAAATAAAAGATCTAGTTTATAGTAATGTAAGAATATATATTCTGTCATTGGTGTTCTGGCTTGTCCAAGGTTGATCAGTAGTATTTCTAGGTTGTCTGCAATATTTTACCTAGGTATTCTAGGTACAGTAATATCTTTATCTTTGCTTCTTAAGAAAATAGTAGAAATTACCTAAAATTGAATCATTTTTTATTAAAGTTCAGTTTTATTAGTTTACATAATTATTTAACTTATTTGTTTTTTAATTTTATTTACTTCTTCCTTTTATTTACTTATTGCAACATATTTCTTGCTGCTAAATAATTTTATAAGTTTTAAATATAATAATCA
>KZ807275.1:0-24968 GCA_000696205.2 Oncopeltus fasciatus | reverse complement strand
AAAAATTTAATAACAAATACAGACCACAAATTTTTTTCTAATAATTCAAAGCTGAAAAGTCTTTTCTAAACAAATTCTAAGCATTTACTAACAATCTGTGTTATACTGTAAGAATATACTTATTATGACCCTATACCATTTAGTTATTTCAAATTTTCTGGAATCTACATTTTTATTCCTATAAATTTGTATAAAACATCCATTCTGTTAAAACACTTATTGGAGGCAGACTCTCATGTCAATAAACCTATTTTTAACTAACCAGTTTTGATGTCTCATTTAAAATTTGAATTTAGAAAATTAATTTTATTGGTGAGAATGTGTAAATTTTTTCGAAACAAAATGGGTGAGATGTTATGAAACAGCTAAGCTTTCACTAGTGTCTTTATCCATATGGTTAATGCATATGCATTGGACTGACTATTAATTTAAATATCATATAAAAAATATGTACTTATACATATATAATCAGTGATTTTGTAAAGTACATTAATATTAATTTTGTAAGTACATTAATTTTATATTATAAATTAGTTAAGAGTAAAAAAAAAATGAAAAAGCTCAATGATCTTTCATTATAAAGTGAATTAAACTGATTCGTTATATTATTTTAAAAAAATGTATACCAAATTCATAAAATGTACAAATGTTATTATATACTTACAAAATTTGGTTCGATTCCCCCAAACAGAATTGTTGGTTTTTCAAGAACATAATACTTGTTTTTCTTGTCAACTTTTACCAAGAATCCAGCATTTACATAGGCATGGGCATTTTGAGCTCTTGGCATTATCTAAGATGAAGTCAGAGTACATTAATATAAAGAAGAAATCCTTCATTTTTTATTTTATGAGAAAATAACTAGCTTAGTACTAATTTATAAACCTGAACCTAAAATACCATAAACCAAATATACTTCTTGAAAATATTTTCATAAACAAATCTTAATTATAAATGCAGATATTTTATAAAATTTATTAAATTATTCTTATAAAATAAAAAAATATTTATCATTTAAAGAAATATCAATATTTCTTCTCCACTTTTTTTTTGTATTGAGTTGCTTATCAACTATTTTGCATTAATCCTATCCCTCTATGCAAGAAACTTTTTTCTAGTAGCCTCCATTGGCCTCAGTTGAGTGCCAAAGCAGTCATTTAAAAAGAGACGTATACAAATAAATTGCAATTGGCACCATCCCTATTAATTAAAGACATCCTGTAAAATTAATGCTGCAATTTTTTTCTCTCTCAATTTTACTGTTTAATGTAGGTTTATAAAATAGGATAGGTGAAATAAAAAGCTTACAACAAGCAGACTTTTAATTTTAGATGTAGTATCTCATTTACTTAATAGTAATTTTTTTTTCTTTCAAAATCATAAATATACTTATAATTTGAGTAGTGGGTTTAAATCCAAGTTTAACTTTCTAATAGGTTAGTAGATCTGATGGCTGATCAGAAAATTAAGATTAGAATTTTTTTTTTTTAGCAATTTTTCTTTTTAATGTCTTATAGACAAAACATAAGAAGCATAAAAAATAAAGCTATACTTTAACTTAATTAGCTTATAAATGAATTTACCTTATATGATCGTGTAACATATTCATTGTTATCAAGATTAGGAAGAAGAATTTGCTTGATAATTTTTTTTGACATATCAGTGCTTAAATATTCCAACAGACCAATAGCTGTTTCCACCCCAGAATTTTCAGCTGAAAAATTGAAAAATAGATATATTTAACTGAATCTATATATTTAAACAACAGCAGAAAGAAAAACATTTTTTTTTAATATATTAATGTTTTTGTCCTAATAGTACAATATAAATTGTGCAAAACAAGCATTTATACTATTATTTATTAAAAAAAGATAATTAAAAAAATTTTTCACTTCTCATGTGCACAAAATTTCATTTGCAAAAAAATTTTGAGTTCTAGTGTCCCAAGTCTCTCATTTAAAGCACTTTACATTAATCTGTTAAATAATTTCAAATAATATCAATGCCAGAATTTTGTCAATCAATTTATATACAACCAAATTTAATTTAATATTCTAGATCCCACGTTAGTTGTCTACTTAATGAAATTTGTCATTCTTTTAAATGTTGAAAGAAAAACTAAGTTTGCTGTTGTGACTAATTGGTCTCATGGGAGACTTATTGCCTGATATTCCAAGTAAAATGTTTTGCTGAAATGCATGTAATAATCAGTTTAGAGTCATAAAACTCAACATAGATTTATTTAGTGATAAAAGAAATACTTTGAAGTTACACAGCGAAATTAAACAATTAAGAGAGGGGTTTTATTAAAATCGTAATTTTTTTAATTATTGCCCTAAATAGTATTATTCCTAAAAAGGAAATTAAAAATTAAAATTTGAACCTTCCCCCATTGAGACTTTCTGAATACAGTATTGAGTTATGACATAGCCTTGGTAGTGGAAGGTTCCAATTTTAATTCTTTATAAATAGAGCTTGTCAAGAGGAGTCAATATTAGATAGAAAAATAATAGAGCAGAATAAAGTTAAAAACAAAAAATTAGTGCTTTAACATATCTTGATTATGTGCTTTTACTACAACATAAACAATGCGTCAAGGTCAGCAGTGAAGACAGATGAACACTATACTTGTTTTTTTTTACGGTGATATTATTATTATATGTTTTTTGTTGGGGTTCAGTCAAGGTTGATCCAAAAATATACAAATTTTTAAAAAATGTGTATCTTTTTACACATTTTGGATCTACCTTGACCGAACCCCAACAAAAAACATCTAATAATTAAACTTGTTATTATTTATTAAAAAATTATGAAAAAATAAATTTTAAATAATATATATAAACTGACCTATTACAACCTGTGCACCAACCATTTCAAGCATTAGAAAGATATCAGAAGGAAATTCACGATTTTCATGTTTCATAGCAATATTCCCAGCAAATGTCCCAGTCTAACAAGAACAAAAGTTAATGTAAATGAAGTAATGAGATTACTTATGAAAATTATTAGTAAGTATTTTGCATGAAAATTACATTTCGAACAGGAACATTAGCAATGAGATCAATGTGATCTGCAAGAGTTTTGCAGTAGGAGAATCGTCCAGGTTGCTCCTTAGCAAGCTTGTAAAAAAGCTCCATGGCTTCAGTTAGTCCTATATTTGCACCCAAGGTGATCCCATCACTGGATACAGAAGAACCATGCAACTCACTAAGTCCATTTAAATCAATAAAGGTATCAGGTGTTTCTTTGATTCTGTATACTCCTGGAAAAAAAAAAAATTGATTTTAAAAATACATTAATAATATTTGGGAAGATGTTCTACCCATTATTTTAAAGTAAAATAGTAAAATTGTTGAAAAAATAATAATTCTCAAATAATAACAAGAAACACTACCATTTCTGTTGTTTAACAATTTCTTACTTTCTGACAGAACATAATGAATAAATATTAGTAGTACAGATCATCAATACAAATTACAACTTGAAAAATTATTTTTCATTTTATGAGTAATATAATTAGGAAAACCATGATAGAAATTTAGAATTATAATTAAGTCATGATGAAAGTATTCATAGAATAAGAGAATGTAGATTAATGAGTCATATGCACTCATATTTATAAAAACATAAATATATATTTCCCTGAAATATTTTTGTCATTCATAAATAATCTGTAATTTAAGTTTTCTCCTATTCCTTAATAGAGAGACATAATGGAATAAATGACCAATTAAATATTTTTTAAAATAAAAAATTGATAACTTATAATTTACATGGTATTTTATGACATATTGAGGCAATAAAACGTTGGACCTAAAACAGTTATAGATTAGTGAATATTTTAATAATATGGTTAGTGATTAGTTGGCCGTCGAGTATTACACTGAGAAATTAATTAGGGTTTTGGCCAGGAAGAGAAAAATAAAATATTCCAAAATTATTGAATAGGGCTCCAATGTTGACTACAAGTAAAATCGAAACATTAGCAATAACGAAGTAAAATAATTACCCAACAATTTTTGAGCATTTTATTTTTCTCATCCTGGCCGAAACCCTGATTAATTTCTCAGTCTTCATAATAATATTAACTGATGAATATTATAAATTTTGTGCAACTATTTTATAAAATTCAGCTACAATATTCTTAACCTATAATAAAATATCTCACCTTGACCAGTGTTTCCAGCAACAAACCGGCATAATTTACTTTCATCCATGTCAAGTATTTCAAATATTTCTTGAATGTTTGCTGGCCGATACCAGGAAAGACCATCAGGTAATTCAAGATGCATGCTTTCAATCAAATAAGGTCTTCTTAATCCACAAGTTTTCTTACAAGTACCTCCATCTTTGCATATTTCTCCATTTTTAGGGCACATCATATCCTAGAAAAAAAAAATATGCCTCAGAAGCAAAGGAGTTTTTCATCCAAGTAAAATATCTAAATTACTGTCAACTGGTTTTTGTACATAAAATGAGTTTTAAACAGTAATTTAATGACTGAAAATTCTAAATAACATGCCAAAGATAACTACTCATGAACATCACTTAATAACTCAAAATTAATTAAATGGTGAATTATATATAAAATGTCAAGATCACTGTGTGTCTGTCATTGCATTAAAGGATAATGAATAAGCTTACACTTAGAATAGCGTATTTTGATAGATTCATTAAAATGGAGCCTAAAATCAGTCTAGCTTTATAATGGGAATTAACTAACACTTTTTTTCTTAGCTTATTCAGTGACAACAAAAGAAAAATATGAAGATTTAGCAACTATTTTAAATAGCCTAAACTATCAACAGTATCAGTAGGATATATTGGGATTTAAAAGTGACAGGTGAGTATTACAGGATAATATTATTCTGCTCTCAAATAACTTTTTTTGTTCATAAAATTTAAAATAAGTCCCCTTTGTTAACTTAAAAAAGTCTTTCGCTTTTCCAATATTAAGCTATAACTTACGAAAAATTTTACGAAAGGCTGAAAGTATATAGAAAAAATATTTCCTGAGTTGTGACCGAAAGAAGGCATATTTATTGGACCTCAGAAAGATAATTAGATGATTGTAGATAACGATAAGATGATAGCAATTTTCAAGAAAAATTGAATGAAAAGGACTAAGAAGCTTGGAAATGCTTTGTAAATGTAGTGAAAGGATATCTGGTTAATTACCAAGAAAGATGGAAATTACAATCCCCTTACAAACTCTTGAAAGCCTATGAAATATTTGTGTTTTGCATGTCCTTAAAAATGAATAGTTACTCTCCCATCTGGATTCTTTTTCTGAAAAGTTTGGAAGTAGAAAGCGACGAACGAGGAGAGAGGTTTCACGAAGACATCAGGAAGTTTAAAAAAATTTAACAGGGATGCTGGATCCATCTATGGTGACAACTTCAATGATTTTATTGGAAAACTAGATTTAAATTAAACTAATTTACTAAGAATCTGAAGTAATGATAATCTTTTTTCCATTTTTATTTTCTTATTGCTCACTAAAGAATAGTTTTCTGCTCCCATTCTGTCACTATATTCTAGCTAGCTACCTCCTAATGAGGAACATCTTTACATAATAAAGTATACTGACACTATCTTGTTACTATTTTATATTAATTCATGGATGAGTTCATATGTAAAAGAAGGAAGAAGTTTAGTAACCAAAAAAGAAATTAAATTAATTAAATAATGAGAATGCTGAAGAATTCCTGTGAGAAATCTTGGCTCACTTACTATGAAGCATTTAATACTCTGGTTTAAAGTTGTATTTATAATAAAACTTAAAGATTTTTTTTTATTCATAATTTTGAAGGAAAGCTACATCATCCAGTTATGTTTTTTCCCAATTATTTGTAATAATTAACTTCATGTTTGCATAAATAATTTTTTTTAAATTAGTGGATTTTTTCAGGCTTTATTGAAATAGTTACCTTTACATTCTTAATAATTCATATTTTATATTTATATTTCATTGTCAATAATTCACTTTTGATATTTATGTTGTATTCCCAATAATTTATCTCATATTTTTATGTTTATGCTTTTCAAGAAACTTCCTTCCACAAAATAAAACCAAAGTAAGAAGCAAATTTTCTTTTAAATTCATCAAATACATTTAACATAACCTGAAATATATAAAACCTAATTAACATGCAATTATCCCTTTCCTTCCAAGAACTAAATATTTCACTATCTATCTAAGAAACCTACAATTTTAATATGGAATGAATTGTTGACCATCAAGTTCTATGAAGAGAGGATTGTCAGGAATTCGTTCATGGTATTTGAACAATTAAAAACTAATTTGCAACAAAAATAGTTTTTTATTTTAGCCAACGTTTTGGCCTGAATTTCAGGCCATCATCAGGGCTGAATATGAAAGAGAAACATACAAAATAATATAGAAACATGTCTATATATGATAATCAGACAAAGAAAAATGAGTGAAATACAAAACTGTGTGTAATCGATTATATAAAATGGATACTGAACATATAGGATATAAAAAATTATTAATTAAATTCGTAAGTGTATATACCAAGTAGGTATGTAAAAATAAGAAAAATACAATTTTTTTAAACAGAACAGTCACGATGTAGACTCAGTTGAGCAAGAGTCTCTCTCTCCCCATCACCCTACTTGGTATGTAAACTTACGAATTTTATTAATAATTTTTATCTCCAATATGTTCAGTATCCATTTTATATATTGATTACACACAGTTTTATATTTGTATTCATTTTTATTTGTTTGATTATCATTTATAGACATAATTCTATTTATTTTGTATTTTTCTCTTTCATATTCAACTCTGATAATGGCCTGAAATTCAGGCCGAAATGTTGGCTAAAATAAAAACTATTTTGGTTACAAATTAGTTTTTTAATTGTTCGACTACCATGACCGAATTCCCAACAATCCTCTCTTCCTACAACTTTAAATTGCAAAAAAGTCAATTATTAAAAAAAAAATACAAACTCACAATAATATGACATGAATATTTATACAGTTAAAGGAAATATTATCAAGCGACAAGTGTGATCCAATACAACAAAACAAAACCTTCAACATAACTGGTAAGATTAGTAAAAATTGTAAGATGTATCCACTGAAGATGGATCTTTTATGGTCTATAAATATAAAAATGATTTAGTAATTGTTGTGAAGTGGAAAATTACATAGCAGCAAGAACTAATACTTATTGGCTTCTGAGTTTGAATTAATACTTTTTAATTAATGAAATAAGCATGCTGAATTAAGTAAATATAGTTAGAGACATAATATATAATATATTTGTGGCCAGATAAACCATTCTTATATTTGTAAATTAAAAAGTTGTACCTCAATATCAGATAGTTTCGCTACCAGTTTTTCAGGTGCGTCACTGGCAAGTGATTTAAATGCATCTAAAATTGGCCGATAACCAGTGCATCTACAGATGTTTCCACCAAAAGAGTTTTCAACTTCCTTCATAGTAATTTTAGGATTAGATTTCAACAAGCTAGAGAATAAAATAATAATAATTATAAAAAACATTTAATTTAGTAATAAAATTAAAGCACACTTTAGAATAATTCTAAATTTACTAAAAAAACTAAATTGATTCTAATAAAGTTTGAAGACTAACTTAACTTTATTAGAAGAAATAATACTTTCAAGATTTATGCATTACCATTATATAACCTATCTTATAGTATGACTTGGATCAGTAATAATGCAAGCTGGCTGTGTCATTGATGAATAATAATACCATACATTATTATTTATATTTTAGGAAAGGAATTATATTAAACAAGAAATGCAAAGGGAGCCAGAAAAAAAAAATCTTACTACCTCAGCTGGGAAATGAACTCGGGTCTCCTAGTATCCGTTTAGGCCTGCTAGTCCTCTACACCACCGAGGCAGGCTAGAAAACCTCTTCAACTCCCCGCACTTTACTCCAAGTCTAAAATCTCAAGTAAGATGAATATATCCTCTTATACTCGAAGGAGCTAACATTGTCGGCTATTTATTATCTAGCCTACCTCGATGGTGTAGAGGTCTAGTGCACCTATCCGGATAGCAGGAGACCTGGGTTCGATTCCCAGCTGGGGTAGTAAGATTTTTTTTCTGGCTCCTTTTACATTTCATGTAAAATTTAACATGGGATTACATACCACAATTAATATCATTATTTAGAAAAGGAATTATATTACTTAATTTCCCATAGAGACTTGAAGAACATTTTTCCTCAAATAACTATGAGCATTTCATTCAGACAAGAGATTAGACTTGCTATTTTATTTCAGTTCAGACAACAATGAAATCATTAAACAGAATTCACCCACCAATGTCTTATAACAGTTATATTTGAGGCTCTTTTATTACCTGTACATGTTCATAACCATTCCAGGGCTGCAGTAGCCACATTGAGTACCATTGGCAGCAGCCAACCTTGTTATAACTTGATGATAGCCAGATTTCTTTGTTCCAAGACCTTCCACAGTTGTGATTTCCCATCCATGACAAGCAAATATTGGAACCAAGCACTGCAGTTTCAAAAAAAATATACAATATTTAAAATAGACAAACTGAAATAATGTACCCCCACCTTAAAAAAAAACAACAAGTAAATTGAATTTAAATAATATATTTCTTAGGCATTCTGAGAGAAAAGGAAAACTCACAGAATTAACTGCATATGAATGTTGCTGACCAGTGGAAGGGTGTATGGAAGTCACATTTACAATACAGGCACCACATCCTCCTTCAAGGCACATAAACTTTGTGCCCTTCAGATGTGCATTTATTCTGATAAAGGAGTTGAGATTAGTGGTCGCTGGAGTGTCTTCAGGCACTAAAAGTACAAAATTCCCATTAGTAACTAGACATGAAGTCATCTTCAACCAATGAGTTCAACCAAAAATGGAAAATTCACTTTTATGGCAAATGGAATGTGTGGCAACCTAAAGCAAGGTTTGTGGGGGAATAAGAGTGAACCTACTTCAGCAAATACTTAGCTGCTCATTTTTTCTTCCAATAAATATTTATTTTGCACAAAACACTTTTTGGCTTTTGCTCTTCATTGGCTGGGAGTAGCTTAATTGTCTTGGGGAAAAAGTATCTCCACTTAAGACTTTAAACAAATGCCTTTCTTTGCTGATGGAAACAGTTGCGTTTTTCTTTTGTTTTTTTTAGATCTAGAAGACGAAATATAAGTGATTTGTTATTAGCAGTATATCTTTCAAAATCTGAACGCTGAAGTACTCAGTACTGTTAACTTCATCTATGGCGCTTTTAAATCAAACCTGAATCCTGAAATAATATTTTAAAAGATTACTAGCCTACCCATTAATTCCAGAATTCAGCTTTTAGTCAGTATATGCTTTTAGCCATCATAGAATTTGTTCACCCGGTGAAATTGAGCAGATATGTTTGTTTTAGGGAAACCCCCATGAAAATATTTGATGGTCTGCGATTATGAATGCTGAAAAATTCCTCAATCGACAGCACCCTGTACGTAAGGCATAAAAATAACGACAATACTAATTTAAGAAGAGATAAGTTTGATAATAAAAGAGAGAAGTCAACTGTAGTTCGAATGAAGAGCTCAAAACCTAATTCTCAACTCTCACTTAAGGAAAACTCCAATAGAAGTATGGCAGCCTGGAGAGCTGGCTTGTCAAATGGAGTTTCAAATCCATTCCGTTGATATTTAATCAACTGAATATCATCCATTTCATATTTTCCCCTACCAGACCTTATTGGTCCGAGATTAAGAGACAAGAGTGGAATATTTCCAGTGGGGATCGGAGATGCTCAGAGATCGAAAGAACACGCCTTCTAACTAGTTGCATTCAGTGAAAAGGCCACATTTTGTAGTAATGGATTGCTGAATAGGCACAAGTACCACCTCTGGCCAGAACAATATCAGAAATTAATGTAGGATTACCCGAAATTGAGAACATTTATCCTTAAATATATATAAAAAAATAATTAAAAATCTCTTTAGTTTTCTAACTCCTGCAGGACAAAACCATGAAGATCTTGAGCCACCAAGTTAGTGCTAGTTAGTGCTACACCTTAAAAGCCCATCTCGTTTTAGCATTAAGATAGCTGTACTTTCAGAGGAATTGTCTATGTCTGTTCACTTAGCACTCAGCCTCAGGATGTCTTGAAATCGTGATTCCTTGCGCCATGGGAAAAAAGCCTGCACATCTTGAAATAAACATTTATTTGTCATACCTTCCATTGTCCGTCTTCATTGGTTTCTGCAAACCATCGCAGAAACCAATGAAGACGGACAATGGAAGGTATGACAGTTCTATATTCATTGGTGGTGGAAATAACCTTTTAGATTATTATTTACCAAACATTTATTTGTTTAGTTTACGATTCGCGGCTTCCAAACTTATCCCTCTAATCTAAAAAATTGTCTCAAGTCATCTTGATAGCCATGGTTAAAGTTATTGCGGGACTCTTACCCGCATTTTCTGATCACTAGCCAGGTGTGCCGACATCTGCACTATGTAGTGGTAGGTAGCGCTTCTGGCAAGTGATCAGAAAACGCGGGTAAGAGTTTCACCTTGGTTTGAACTTTTTCCTTTACATAATAAGTTTCTTCTTAATAATAATAATTGAATATTATATTACAAGGATCTCAACCATTGGATTAAGGATTAATACACTTGTTAGTTATAATAATACTTATTACCTTTATAATCTTTCAAGTTATTTTATAACGCAGTCCAAAAGTAACTTCATAGTATTGAATGTAGCTGAATGCATAACTGTCACTTGGCTTGTTTATTTGTAAGACGTGTGTAAATATATATATATANGAAAATGTCTAGAACCAATTATATATATCGATGTCAATATATATATATACATTCGCAAGAGTATATAATGTAACCATAAGTATGACAGTGAAATATGGGCCTTAACAATTACCCTTGAAAGCAAAATTGAAAGATTTGAGCGTTAAATTCTTCAAACAATACTTGATTATGATTGAATACGGGACTTAGGATTATTAGGACTTAGGCTGAAGACAAAAGACGAACTGCTACAAGAAGCTGAGTAGTTGATGCGACAGAAGGCAAAGAGGTTAGGATGGGTAGGACATGTGGCAAGTAGCTGTCGACAATAAACAAACTTGACCCACAAATAGACTAAGAATGAGATGGAATGATAATGAGTGTTGCTAGTTGAAATTGAAAAATTGAAAAGCCATCGCCCTCCAGTAATTTATGAGAATAATGAAACCTAATTCACTGTATATAGCTTCTTTTTTTTTTTTCTTTTTTTTTTTTCCTGTAAACTTTTGGACAAGTTAAATTGGCTGAAATTGGTACAGAAGGAAGAGGACTTTAAAGGGGAACCAAAATATATTATTCATACATAAAAAAAAAGTAGAAAATTTAAGGAGTAATTTTATAACAATTTTTATATTTAAGAATGTAATTTCAAGTGTTGGTTGAGCCTTCTTATTTTTATAGTATCAAAACTTTGGTATTAAGTTTTCTGTTGGAAACCCTTATAATTAATAACTTTTTATTGAAATCAGATTAGGGAAAGAGGAGGATTAGAATTTGACCGAAATCTACAATCGTTATATCTTCTTTGTCATTTTGTTATAAAACATAACAAACATAAGGTGTGGATGCAATTATCTTATGTTTATGTTCCATATACAATATACATTGTTTATTTATTTTCCATAAAGGAAAATGTTTTCCTATAAACAATTGTAACTGCATTATTCTTAAGGCGTTAATTTTCGTCGCTTCTCATACGGTTATCCTATAAAGATAAGGTTTATAGTGAAGGGGCATTTGTCCCAGCAAATAGAATTGACATGTGTTATTTTGTTTGGTTCGTTACCAATTTTTGTAGTGTAATTACAAATATGTACAAAACAAATAATTACTAAACTGATTGTAATACAAAATTGTGACTGTCCTAGGCCATTCATCTCTTCGTATAAGCTTGACCATAAGGTCTCTACTGGAGTTCAATTAAGGGTTAAAATCTCTTCAAAAAAAATTTTTGGGAGAGGTTTATTAGAGGGTTATAGCTATTGACATCAATCTCTTCTTTCTTAACAAATGTGATGGAATCTTTGTTTTTTCGTATTATATCCATCATTCGTACCCTGAGAGAAGATTTTTAAATTTAAAAATAGTTTTGGTGAGTGGGTGTTTCTTTTACGCAACATATAAAATTTTGAGACTATTGGAGAGCGATATAAAGCGGTTTTTTTTTTCCAGCTGCATAAGTAGGCACGAAAGGAATACATTGACTCGTTGCTGCCATAATTTAAAACTCCTTGAAAGTTTTATCTTTCATAAATTTTGCAACGTAAATATAAAAAATGTTTTACTGCGCAATCTATACAGATTTCATGTATCATCGAACATGGGCATAAATAAATAACTAGTAATTCATCTTATAAGCCGGATTGGAAATACGCGTAACAAATTAGATGACACTAAGCTTTGCTCTAGATGAGCCGGGGAGGAAGAGTGGGAGAAGCGCTAATTTCATCTTTCAAGGCGCGTAAAAATTTTATAGGACATAAAAACTGGAAAATTCCATTTTACATCTATTTTGTCCTATCCACATTTTTTTCTCTGAAATAGCAATGAGGGTACAACGATTACACATTTTGGTCTACCTCTGAATCCCCCTCTTTCCTATTCTATACACTCCAAATTATATTCTTAAATATCTTTCTTAATATAAGTTTAAAAGTATAGAAATGTAGAAAATTAAATTTAATATTTTGTACCATAAATTTTATTCGTAAATATCGTAAAATATATTTTGGTATTCCTCTAAGCCTCCTCCTCCTANTTCTATCTTCTTCGAAAGGGTAACCTAAGTCCATAATCTTTTGTGTCCCAACCGGACTTGAGTTGAATTTTGACTTAGTTTTGAGAAGTCTGATGATAATTTGATGTTAATGTTAATTTGTGTAATTTGATGATTGATGACTCAAAGTTCTTTGAGGAATAAAAGGATTCCGGCATAGACAAACGAAAGGATTTGGGAAAGAGTGATATTTTAATTCACCAACTTGTCATAAAATCATCTACCTATCTATGCCTTCTAAAATTATTAATGAAACATTTTTTTAAACTCAGGCCTATGAATATTTTTAACTTAATATTTTTTTTTTAAATTTAAATTCTATTTGTTTATATTTGACTTCAAAAATGAAAATATTTGGTTATTGGAGTTATAAGAATATCGCGATAGAAAGTACAAGCAATATGGTTTAAAAAAATAAATTTAAAAAATCATGAAAGATAATCAAAATTGAAGTAAACCTAAATACTAGACCATTTTCAGTGAGATTTGTTTTAAAATACTTATTAACTCCCCAAAATTTATCCGATAACAAAGTGAATTGTTTAATTCTTCGAGGTAATATCAAATCTATGTCCTCATGTGGACTAGTTCTCATGTTTGAGATATTCAAAGTTAACTGCCGCATAACTTAAGTGAATTTAATGCAATCATGATTAAATGACCAAGTGTATAGGTCATGCCTATCTTTTTTAGTTATGCTTATCGTTATATTAGATCTGTATGTTGTTGTTTTTTTTTTTACTTATGTAACCAATAACGAGTCAGCAGGAACGCGTTTTTTTCCCATTTTAAAATGTCACTAACATTTTTTATTTGCTTTTACAAGACAACGACTTAAGAATAAAACGAGACAATAATTTTTCATTAGTAGTTTGGTGTATCAAATTTGTATAGAACAATTGTTGCCGTAATAATACATATTATACAAATACAAAACAATTTTTAATCACTTTAAATTGAAAAAAAAATCTAAGGAACGTGTGACCACCCGCAACTCTTTATTAAATTTTTCAAAAAAGTGGTAATATTGTACAGCAAGCGCCATAAAATAAAGAGGGATCTGGAGCAGGCTCTCGGCTAGTAGGGCGAACGAAATCAAGCTATTCACGCTTGTAACTAGAAAAAGGGTTTTATATATATATATATATATATATATAAAACCCTTTTTCTAGTTACAAGCGTGAATAGCTTGATTTCGTTCGCCCTACTAGCCGAGAGCCTGCTCCAGATCCCTCTTTATTTTATGGCGCTTGCTGTACAATATTACCACTTTTTTGAAAAATTTAATAAAGAGTTGCGGGTGGTCACACGTTCCTTAGATTTTTTTTTCAATTTAAAGTGATTAAAAATTGTTTTGTATTTGTATAATATGTATTATTACGGCAACAATTGTTCTATACAAATTTGATACACCAAACTACTAATGAAAAATTATTGTCTCGTTTTATTCTTAAGTCGTTGTCTTGTAAAAGCAAATAAAAAATGTTAGTGACATTTTAAAATGGGAAAAAAACGCGTTCCTGCTGACTCGTTATTGGTTACATAAGTAAAAAAAAAAACAACAACATACAGATCTAATATAACGATAAGCATAACTAAAAAAGATAGGCATGACCTATACACTTGGTCATTTAATCATGATTGCATTAAATTCACTTAAGTTATGCGGCAGTTAACTTTGAATATCTCAAACATGAGAACTAGTCCACATGAGGACATAGATTTGATATTACCTCGAAGAATTAAACAATTCACTTTGTTATCGGATAAATTTTGGGGAGTTAATAAGTATTTTAAAACAAATCTCACTGAAAATGGTCTAGTATTTAGGTTTACTTCAATTTTGATTATCTTTCATGATTTTTTAAATTTATTTTTTTAAACCATATTGCTTGTACTTTCTATCGCGATATTCTTATAACTCCAATAACCAAATATTTTCATTTTTGAAGTCAAATATAAACAAATAGAATTTAAATTTAAAAAAAAAATATTAAGTTAAAAATATTCATAGGCCTGAGTTTAAAAAAATGTTTCATTAATAATTTTAGAAGGCATAGATAGGTAGATGATTTTATGACAAGTTGGTGAATTAAAATATCACTCTTTCCCAAATCCTTTCGTTTGTCTATGCCGGAATCCTTTTATTCCTCAAAGAACTTTGAGTCATCAATCATCAAATTACACAAATTAACATTAACATCAAATTATCATCAGACTTCTCAAAACTAAGTCAAAATTCAACTCAAGTCCGGTTGGGACACAAAAGATTATGGACTTAGGTTACCCTTTCGAAGAAGATAGAAATTATGAAGGAATATTAAAATATAAAGGAAGTTGAAGGCCTAAATTACCCATCAAAATGTGGCTTGTAGTCGAAGTATTGAAACTTCTCTCTGCGGTTAGAGTTAGGAAATCCAAGAGATACCCAGACACAACATTCTGAACTTAATAATCTTTGAGAATCCTATTCTTTGTTGGTGTAAAACACACTTATGGAGGTCATAGGAAGGAGCAGGAGATAATTGTATGCCACTTATGAGGCAAATCAAGGCGGAAAATTAGCCTCGTAGAGTGTCGAGTCTGACCGAAGACGTGAAAAATAAGGAGTCTCAGACAGGAACACCTTGGGCCTCCTACGATGTCAAGGATAATCAGACTGTTCGGAAAATTAATTGAGCATGTTACTTGTAAAAATGTTTTAAATGTTTATAGATTTTAGCACGTTTCTCGTCAGGGAATCAAGCCAATTAAACTAACTATGGGTATACTATAAATATAAGCCAGTGCAATATGGACTAAGAATTAGGAAAGTAACTAATAATTTTAAGAGGTACGAAACCCTCAGAATCAGCTGACTCTGAAACGACACTTGCTAAAAATCGTACTAGAAATTGTTTTCATGTCTGGTGGTTCTCTCTAGCGGTCATTTCTCATACCACTACCAACCAAGCATCTTTGCCTGGACAACAGAAACGTGGAAGTAAATCACAAGGTCCAATAACAGACATTATGTTCTTGCATATAGGATTTCCCTCGGAGAAACGCGACTTTTGTAAAACACCATCCGATTTCAACCGATCCAAGACTTGAGGAGCGATTCCGCAGTTCAATATATATTATAACAATTTTATATATTAAACGATGCTGAGGATGTATTAAAAAATCCTCACTAGTTGATGAATATTTGTATTTGAACTTTCCATGACATGTAATCCCCTACACTTACCGAATATATCTTTATAGACAAATATGGATCAGTTTTATTAATTAAACTAATATTACGCCAGCTGAATTATATCTGGTATGTCCCACTTCTTTATAATAACAGATTTACGCTTCAATTTCACATTTAATAGCTATATGCTGAATTTAATAAAGAAAAACTACTATTACCCCTTCTAGGCAGTGAAATTAAAATTTTCGGTATAAATAAACTACAAAACTGAATAGTGTAGAGGGAATTGAATGAGACAACTAACGCGTCCTGGTGGTGTAATGGTTAGGCACGCCAGCCCGGATAGCAGGAGATCCAGGTTCGATTCCTGGCTGGGACAGATAGTTTTTTTATATTCTATTCCCTCTCATTAATTGTTTAAAATTTACGTGGGATAAAATACCACAACCAAATAAAATATTTATAAAGAAAAAATTAAATAAAGTAAATGCGAGAGTCGACAAAATGTATGACAATGTCAGCTCCTTCGAGTACAAGACGAAGTTCTCGCCTTTCTCGTGGGTTAGGCTCTTGCTAGTGTAGAGGGAATTGAATGAGACAACTAACGCGTCCTGGTGGTGTAATTGTTAAGTACGCCGGCCCGAATAGCAGGAGATCCAGGTTCGATTCCTGGCTGGGACAGATAGTTTTTTATATTCTATTCCCTCTCATTAATTGTTACAAAACTGAATGTTTCTACATCCCTAAATAATTAAGCCCCACTCATATTTGTACTGTTGAATGAGGTCGTTAATGGCTGAAATCGTTTGAGTGAGAGGAGGGTTTAGATGAAAACTTAATATTTTCTTTATTATTTACTCTCAACAAATTAACAATTTGCAAAACTATTCTTAAACCCATTTGGACATGTGGTAAAGAACTCTGTGACACCTTAGCGGTACCGTGGTTAACCTTCTAACATCCTATGCATCCAATCCTACCAGTCCAAAGTCCCTAGAACCATTGTTAATGCTCCCTTCTATCCAACACTACCTTTTACAAAGACCTCAAGATCGACCTCGTCAAAGACTTAATTCTCATTCGTTTCTCCGCAATCCATTCCCGCCTCATACAACATCCTAATCCCATAGCCAATGAACTATCCACCCAAACCCAACCCGATAATCCTACAAGGCGACATAAACTGATATGGCACCGTGATTTTCTGTAACAAGAGAACTCAGTTAAGTTATATATATATATAAAATACTTAGCTGCTCATTTTTTCTTCAAATAAATATTTATTTTGCACAAAACACTTTTTGGCTTTTGCTCTTCATTGGCTGGGAGTAGCTTAATTGTCTTGGGGANTACCAGGTATGCAAGTTTAAAATGTCGTTTTAATTCCAATAGAATGCGCTCTTAGCCTATTGAAGGATTTGCTTATCTCTAAACGCTATTTTGTTTGTTAGTCATTTGTTTACAAAAGTCAGTTGTTTTTAAGTCGTTTACGTGGACGTATCATACCTTTCTTTGGTGTTAAAAATGTCTAATTTTAAGCCAAATAAAGAGCATTTGCGGCATGTCATGATTTTCTTATTTAATCAAAAGAAAAAGGCATCTGAATGTCATCGAATTTTTGTTGAGACTTATGGCGATCTTGCTCCAACCTTCAAGACATGTGAACGTTGGTTTCAACGTTTCAAACGTGGTGATTTTGATGTTACTGATCAAAAACGAGAAAATCGACCAAATCGACGGTAGATACACGCAGGCTATAATTAATTAAATACATAAGATTATTCTCTTAAACAGTAATTGTTAAATACACTAGAAATAGTAAATAACAAAATATAAAATCATAAATAACACTAATATACGAAACATTAACTATTCTATTAATCGCCCTATATGAACGATTTGAGAGCTTCGAAGGTGTAATGGAATACGTAATAGTTTTTTAAATTTCAATTAATCTCTTTTCTATATTTATTAATCTTATGCCAAGAAATTCGCTTCAACGTTTGGAGAAGTGTACATTCTAATGCACAATAACATGTTTGTGTGTAGATGATGGGTGTCTTTTAGGCTTATTTAAAAGTAATTAAACATATGTTACAATATTTAAAAGTCAGATTTAAATATAATTCTTAAATAAAAATACTTTAAATTTAAAAAGAACAACGAATAATTTAGGGCAGAACCAGTTCTTGATTGAGGAATGCTCTTATTAAATACGTTTCGTACAAAAACTCTATCAACTTTCCCGTATTCGAGTAGAGCTCAGTTCTTCTAATTTTCTGATAATAAAAATTTAATAACAAGTTTTCTCTAAGAATTTAAAAATAAAATTATAAACAAAAGTTTTTCTACTTTTATGTGTTTGCCAAGAATATAATCTTCTTTAAAAGCAAAAATATTGAATTCAAAACAAAATATATAGTTCACTTGTACTAGAGGTAATTCCTTACTTTTATTGGGGGTGTGGAATAAAATTTTTTTTTTTTTTTTACATTTTTGATCCTGTGGAGGAATTAAATGTTGCCATTATTAACACCTCAGAAAATTCACTTTGCTAAATAAAACCACGGCACAAACGTAAAAACTAGAACCTTTTCTTCGGTTCAAACCAGACAATCTTGTAACACGGAAAGAAAACAATACGCCAGAATATATTTTCTAAATTTAATAACGTATCAAAATACAAATTACAATATATAAGGGAGGAAATTAATGAATATGATAAAAATTTATAAATAAATCAAAATATTATTAGTCCTAATTTAGCATAAACACACCGTCCCACAGAATAAGCCAAAATTATGTAATGATGTGCAAAGAAAAGAAAAAAAAAAACTCTTGTGTTGTGCTGAGGTAACACAATATCAAATTTGAAAAAAAAAAGAAAAAGAAAAAAAACTATATTGAAAATAGATCCGTCAAAACTACTTGAGTTTCAGTGCGACATGCCTTGATCCTCTTTCGTTTACATGACGACAAATTGGAATTAAACTTATGGACTAGGTGAGATAAAAACATATTTATTTATTATTTATTGTATTACTTATAATTGTGAGACAACACCTTAAAGAGTAAAAGTCTGTCTCGCAGTAGATGCTTAAGCTAAACGAATTTCCCTGCATGATAGTTTATAAACATTTATAATCTAAAAGGTGAGTTTGTTGACCGTAGATATTATTCTAAGATGATTTTAGTTGGGGTTCGGTCGAGGTAGATCCAAAAAAACACAAATTAAAAAAATGTATTTATTTAATGAAGGATTATCTCCCAACGTTTCGGCTTACATTGTAAGCCATCTTCAGGGCTATCATGAAGATGAGAGAGGACGTCCTGTCCCTAAGTTCACATTTCCATGACTCAGGAATAATAGGATTATTACATATGTTTTATTTAGTGTGATGAAAATGTCTAGAACCAATTATATATATCGATGTCACGGAAACCCATTGAACATTACCATGATGATGCTAATAAAAGTGTGCCTGAAAAGATATTAGTAAAAATAACCGTAACTAATGAGAAATTTGCAGCGCTATCTGGATTCAGACAAGGTCGTCCATGATTTGTTTTGAAACTGTCATGACGAGATTAGAAACCAATTTTTCGTGACTTTTCCTCCTTGCAGCCTCTTTCACAACAGGTGAGCTCTATGAAGGCAATCGAGAATTTCGGCTTCACAATACTATAGTGTTTTAGATAAAGCAATATCAATCAATATTGATATGCATGTGAACTTTCAATATCAGCCAATAGGAAATCAAGATTGTGCGCGTTTTTTGAGAAATTTCAGCGGATCATCAACTATAATACACCGGAGAAGCCAAAATTATGGTCCAATTTTTTTTTTTTTTTTTTTTTTTTTTAAACGTTGAATGAGTTGAGTTGAATGAGGGTGGTTTTAGAATTGAGTTCAGCGTTTGACATCGAAGACCTCAAAATGAAAGCGTTGTTATTCAGTAATGAAATAAACGGATGCAACGTAATTTGTTAAAATAATGAAATGTAAGTTTATGACATTTCATACGAATTTAGAAAATATATAAGAATATATCTTCTCCTAATTTTAGCAAATTGGTGCAATATTTAGCTAAATATTAATAGCTATCGAGGTTATTCTCGTAAAAGGTTTTTCACATTTTAAAAGCTATTCACATGGGCGCAATGACGCTACTATTGAAGAATTTCAAATGATAAACACTGATCCAACATTTTGGAAAATCTTGTCGATACTTTCCCGATCCTATCAACTAGATAAAAATGAGTTACTAAAATTAANTTACAATGTAAGCCGAAACGTTGGCAGATAATCCTTTATTAAAAAATACATTTTTTAAATTTGTGTTTTTTGGATCTACCTTGACCGAACCCCAACTAAAATCATCTTAGAATTTTAATCTAACTTTTATATTTATATTAAAACTTTCCCTGCCATGTAAACTACTGATTTTTAGATTTCCTACTAAAATTAGGTCCGTTATCCTAACTAAGCAGATTTCCCATTGATGCGGGTATAAGTGAAAATTAAATGCTCAAAATGACCTTGATAACATTAGAGAACAATGATGGTAAAAGCTGATGTTCCTGTGAATGGCATTAGGCTAATTTGAAGGGTGGTGGTGGAGGTGGGGGGAGGGGGAGTTGCTCAACCATTCTAGTCCCATTTTAAATATTATCCACATAGGGTAAAAACTTTATAGAATATAAATGATATAAAATTACATTTGTATCTATTATATTTTATAATTTTTACACTAATTGTAAAAAATATATAGACGAGAGTTCAATATGGGCCTGTATACTACCTTTTCATAACATTAGATTTCATCTAAAAACAAGAACATTTAATAATTTGCAAAACAAAGTTCAAATATCAAATCTAGTTTATGCATTTGAAAAGTGGAAAGCCCATTTTCCCCTCCCCCCCTTTACTCGAATTTAGTTCATAAACAGTAAAATTAAAATTTTTGGTCCTGATCCCCAATTTTAATTTGTTATTTTTCACTGCTTTACCTATTAAAATTGTTATACCATTAGGAAACAAAATTGCGTTTAGTTTCATAGCACTAAACAAAATATTAAACCTTCCTGAATTGTAAATGTATTTGTATTCTCACTTGATCGTTCGGGAAAATCCTCTCTCGATTTCTTTTAATTTGCCCGAATAACAAACTCAACCTTTTTTTTTTTATTGTTATTATTTTTTTTTAATTTAAAGCCATAAGCCAAATTTCATAAAGAGATAAATATGATGATTAAGGCTTCTAGACTGTTAAATTTAAATTTATGATTCAGCTATAACCCCCAAACCTAACTGTATAATGTCGCTGATTAACTTCTGAATTATGACTATTCTCAAGGAACAAATTTGTTTTGATTTTTATTATAGTAAATAATTCATTTCGCCAAGTGTTACGATAAAACTATTTTTCTTACCTCGAACATTACATTTCCGGTAATCCTTTACTCGGTTTTGCTCAATAACGAACTTGGTTTTTTATTCTCATTTAACAGCTTACTAAACTGAAAACCGCGGCTTTTAAAGCCTTGACACACACACACCATATTTCGTAGAGTCCTCCCTCTCACTTTGTTAAACATTTCCTGCAGTAAGAAGCTCATTGAAATATGCGATAAGATTGTAAATGGTTGATGTGAATTCCTCTACTGACCTGGGCACCAGGAAGAAGTCGGAACTTTTGGCTTGCACGGAGGAGAGGCCGCTCTCTGAGGCTCCCATTCTGAGTGGCGGCGAGAGACTGACTCCCGCCGACTCCCCTCCTGAGGCCACGCTAGGCCTTCCCAGAACCGTGGCCATTGTTCGACACATGTCACCGAACATCATATTCGAAGCTGCTGTATATATGCCATTATCAATAGTAGGGCCGGAACACAACTTGATAACAACTGTCTTTTCATATCAAATAAGCCAGTTAGGCAGTGAACCAAGTTGTCCGGCGAAGTAAGAGTGACTGCTATCCCAGAACAATCATACCTTCTATTATCAGTCTTCATTGGTTTCTGCAAACCATCCTCAAAAAAAAAAAAAAAAAAACCAATGAAGACGGATAATAGAAGGTATGATAGTTCTATATTCATTGGTTGTGAAAATAACCTTTTAGATTATTTACTAACCCAGATCCCTACACAGAAGCCAAACCTCAAGATTTTTCTTAGGCTTTCAAGTGAAATTCTTAAATTCTTAAATTCTTATTCTTAAATTCTTATTCTTAAATTCTTAAATTAAATTCTTTAAATTATTAAATTCGTATTATTAAATTCTTAAATTCTTCTTAAATTCTTAAATTTTGAATTCTTAAATTACTTAGGGGTTACTTCCCTTTCTTGCTACTGACACCATGGTGAACATGCGTGTTCCATTTCCCTCACACGATCAAGTGACCTGTTATTTTTTTTATTTTAAATTTTATTATTTTCTCTGGTGTAACTGTNTTCTTATTCTTAAATTCTTATTCTTAAAAATTCTTAAATTCTTAAATTCTTATTCTTAAATTCTTATTCTTAAATTCTTATTCTTATTCTTAAATTCTTACCATAAATTCTTATTCTCAGTAACTGATGACTATATCTATTTGAAATTTCAATGTTTCTATATTCTAAATACCCAAAGAAAAACTAGGAGAATTTCTCAGCTTTCATTAAGGTGGATACAGATGAGAATAACAAAAATGGCCTTGAAAACACTAAGGAAAGATGAAAGTAAAAGTTAATAAGTCTCAGGACTAATCTCCTGGGATGAGTTAGAAAGATGGCGCCCAACCATTCTAGTTAATTTTTAAATATCATTCTCATTTGGCATCTATTGCAACAATGTTGCAAAACAGAGGTACAATTTGAAAAACGTTATTGTATGTGTACAAATTTGGTTTAGAAAATTATGAAATAAACAACTAAAACGCAGGTTAGTTTGAAACTGAAAAAACAGTGTTGATAGCCTCTTTTTTTTCTTTTCTTTTTTTAATTAAATTTCAGTTAAATTTAGTTTACACAAATTTACAAGTCAAACTTATTCAATATTAATAAAATTACTCAATAATCAAAATTATAATGATTTCAAACAACTGTTACAAACTAAGAAAATTTGCTTCGCTCAATATAACAAATATTTTATTTTTTATAGTATGTCTTCTCTTTTATGTGATTTAATAATATATATATAATCAGTCAGTTAAGATATTTAAAACAAAAAAACAATAAAAGTCTAAAATTAGAACTCTTAAAAAAATACTTTATTATCGTTAATTCTTAAGGAAATTTTATTCGCTTTTAATAAGGTAAATGATAATTTTACGTTCTGTATTTAATATGTTAAATGAAATGAAATGTTGAGATGTAGTTTCAACATTTACATATATAAATATTCTTTTTTCATTAATGCTATACTAATAATGTAAAGAATTATTATAATCGATATAATTAAAGTGATACGAATCCTGCAGTAGTGAGTATTTACTGATGCAGTCTTAAATAAGGAATACTTATCATTGTTTTTGATCAAACCAGAATCTTTATGTTAAACACATCTAGCATACAGATATATTTTTAAAGAATCTATTTGAACTAACTTATACATTTACCTTTAATATAAAAATCGTTTCTTTGGCGGTTTAGAATATATTTAATATAGGTGGAGCCAATTTTTCACGGTTCGCTAAAATTTTAGAATGACTTATTTAACATTTTTTTTTTTTAATATTTTATTAGAAAGCACATTAAAATCTCCTGAATAAAATTTAGAGTTTAAAATAAACAACATTGTATTTACTTTTCATAATTAACATTAACAGCTTGGTTTTGAAAAAATAAAGAAGCCTGGAAGAACATAATATGAATGATGAATGAAAATTGTGGGAGTCCTCTAGAAAATAAAATAGATATTTTTAAATATTTCTGCACTGTAATTAAAAAAGACTAATAAGACTCATTAACAGTCTATATTTATATAATAAATTACTAAAAATAATAAATAACTTCAGAAATAATATATTAATATAAAAGTAAAATAAATATCAACCTATTGAAAACTTATTAATAATTCAATGAATTTTGTTTCTTTTAATTACAATATGTAAGTAATTTGGTTCAATTTCAATTTTTTTAAAAAGAAAATTTAAAAAATTTTAACCTTGTTTAGTTTTGTAGTCAACTCCAAGATTATATATCTTTGAATATCATAATTTAATGCAATATATAGTTTTCTCTGTATTGTATTGCTCCAACCACCGAAGCGAGTACATTGATATAAATACTAACTAATTTACTATACTATAAATATCTTATTTCTAATATTATTTATTATTTTAGTAATTTATTAAATGAACATGGACTATTGTTCTGTCCGATAATAAAGACATTTTGGGAAATGAAAACACTTGCTCAGATTATGTGTTCTATAATCAATTAAATATATTTAGTCCACTGTAGCCTACCTAAAAATCTATATTTTCCCTCCTTTAAGACTTATACGATTAGAGTCAATGTTCGTATCTCTTTTCTCTTGATTGGACCGTGTCTCTATATTTATCATGTTTTGAGTGAGTTTCGGGAGAGGGAAAAAAAGTGAGAATAAAGGAGTGGAAAAAAATGATGAGAGAAATAGGTAAAATTATAATATTTAATAAGAACATTATAGTTTATATTTCAATAATGAAAAGCGAAATAATAGAAAAAATATAATATAAATAAGTAAGAGATGTTTCAAAAGAACAGTGTTCATTGAACCTTATCAGTGCCTAGTTCAGGATCTGATATCCTTTAACCCGGAAGAAAAAAATATGAAATGATTCCGGAGAGGATAAAATAGCCTTTGAATTCCTTTTCGTGTTTGTGTTGAGAGCACCATTTATAAAAATAAAAGTACACATCTTTAGTATACAGTAGACCTTGCAACAACTGGTCTACTTAATTTCGAAAATTA
>KZ807274.1:480848-500311 GCA_000696205.2 Oncopeltus fasciatus | reverse complement strand
ACTTTTAAAATTCAATTAACCTATATACACGATAAAACTATAATAATAAAAAAAGGATAAGCTCAATACGAGTATTGAATTTGGACAAACATGAATAGGATAGGTGTAACCTATCCTCCACAGTATTTTTCACACTGTGACCTGACAAATATTTTGGAACTGATACAAAAACGACATCTTTCGGACATACTAGGCCAGCTGGTTCTACAAAGAAGGATGTCTCGTACGAAGGAAGCCGAGAGCTGGCAACTTCTCAAATGGCCATTTTTCAGAGATGTCAATCCTGGGATAGGACCGAGGCAGGTGACCTGTCTGGAGTCCAAACCTGAATCCTCGTAACTTCCACGGCCCTTGGAAGTTGTGGTCTATCAATTTTGCTTAGTCCGCCATGAGCTGGGCTCGGCTTATGAAAGTATAACATCAATATTTTGATTCTTGGAGATAGAGAAGAAATACTTTTATTTATTAGAAATATAAATATAAATTAATAATGTTGAAGAGACATGTGCAATTACTGTCTCCGTTCAAAAATGACAAGAGAATGTCGATTCAGAGAAGATGCCTAGAATAGAAATACATGCATTTCATTCAGCAAATTTGCATCAAATAAATAGTCAGTTCAAAATCTTAAAGATTTTAAATTAATCTGAACTAAATTAATCAAAATACCTCTTTTCTTAAATTAATAAAGAATAAAATATGTATATAAATTCCGATGAATTTAGATAGGCCCCTATTAAAAAAATATAGCATAATACAAGAAAATGTATCTCTAAATACACCAATGCTATGCTGGTGTATGATAATAATTATTAATAAATATGAAATATATTTTGGCCATCTAAGATTTATTGAGATTCAAGTTTTAAAGTCATCAGAATTTTTTTATTTTACCACACGTTCAACCCTCTAGAGTTATCATAACCTCCATCATGGAGGAGTTATCTAAAGACAACCACCCTATTCTAAACACCCATCGTTCAGAGCCAGGAATAAGTAACTCGCACCTGGCCACCCTTGAACTTCTTTGTTCAGAATGTTCTTGAGATTTTAAGTATTAAAAACTGCGAGGAAAAGTAGTTTGTTTTATTTTTTTTTTTTTTTTTAATATTTCAAACTAATTAACAGCCTTCCACCGATCTGTTTAAAAAACAGCCTTTAACTCATTAATCGTTGTGCTAAGCAAATTCAAATTTATTTCTTACAAAACTTATTTTACCTTTCACCTACGCGTCAGATTTTTTTCTCTGATACATTTAACAATTATTTTCAAAATTAAAAACTTGAATCTCAATAAATCTTAGATGGTCAAGTTACATTTCATGTTTATTATAAATCATTATCATTTTTATCTGAAATTTTATTTTAGCATAGCTATGGTGTATTTAGATACCAATTTGGTTGTATTATGCTATATTTTTCTAACAGGGGCCTGTCAAAATTCATTAGAATTTATATAACAAATTCAAGAGAATCTTTAATCGCATTTATACAAAATTATTGCATATTAATAGTAAAAAAAAATAGGAAATATGCCAATGGAGATTGATAAAAATTCAAAAATCATTTATCATATTAAAAAAATCAACATTATGTTGTTTCTAAATCGTTCATATTTTCACTTATAAAAGGGAANCTATTAGTACAATCAATTTTTATTGAGTAAAATCATTTACATATTAATTAAAGATAAGACAACTATTATCTTAAAGATAAGTAATTAAAATTATCTAATATTTCCTATAAGAATTTATAGTACTAAGACCATGTGGAGATCAAATATATATGTATATATATATATATATATATATATATGTGTGTGTGTGTGTGTGTATATATGAATCCTTAAATTTCCAAATCAAGTGAATTTATATTTTTAATTGTCCTTTATTATGATAGCATCGATCACTATAAAACTATAGAACATATAATAATAATACGTGTATTAACGTAATGGAATTATATGTATTACTATGTTAAAATTTTATATTTATAGATTATATTTTTTACTCTAAAAACGTTGATATAATTGTGATATTTTACAATAATTTATCATGTTACAGTGTTTTATTTGGGTTATGTATAAATTATATTTTGTTTAAAATGGTAGGTTTTTATACATCTGACGACCATCGAACAAATTTCATAATATTTCAATTTCTCCAAATATATCAGCATAAAACCTTTCCACAATATAATTTTATAACTCACATGTTTAACAAACTTTGTCTATGTTTGTGTAATTAAATGAGCGAACATATTTAATGCAACTTACACGTCATATAACGCATAATATTGGGCACCGGACTAATGAAATAAAATATAATAGATCATATTGCAGACCATTTAGATAAAAATTACGATATTGCCTAATGTGTGTATGTACTAATATCATATATATACATACGGAAAATGGCCTGTAGCAGCTAATTTATTGATGAACAAACTACTTCCTAAATTTAAAAATCTCTCTTGAAAAAATAAAAATTATTAATAAAAGATACTCATAATTTATATGTATATATATAAATATATAAATTTAAAAATATATATATAAAATACTCACATTAGAGTTACACGTTTACTGTTTATAATTCATTAATCAAATCTTACTTATATTAATGTATATATGTGAATTTTTATTGTATATTTCTTCATTTTTTATGTGATTATTCATTTTTAAATATTTTCGTTTATGTTCATTTTAGTTAANTCTGACCATATTATATATATATCGTTTCGCCAATACACGTTATGGGATCTTATTTAATTTTCATTAAAATCACCAAAAGTTTACGGAAGTGAATGATAATTCTTCAAAATTGTTTGGTTATTGGCCATATTAAGTGCCTAAATAAATCACATTTATACTGTTAACGTTAGCCGTGAAATTCCGGTGTGACTTAATAATGTTCATGCCATAAATTACTGCGTCGCTTGTCCCTTGGAAACGGCTACGTTGAGAGCGACGCCTGATAACCTCCTGATAGACCCCCTCCCCCACCCCCCGAAAGAAATAAACACCCCCCACCGCCGCGAGGATGAAAAATAGCTGTGTTTTTCTGCGGCTCCCCCTTCATAAATGGGAGTTTTTTCTCGTCTTTTTGACAGCCCTTCTTTCCAACACTCCCCTCCCTTTCCCAGGCAGGATACTAAACAGTGGCCATCTCTAAATACCTTTGGGGGAACGGTGGTCTCTACCGGGTACACAAAACAACCCTTAAGAGGACAAAAATACTCGGAAACTGGAAAGAAGTATTAGATCATTAAAGGATTTCATGTTGAAATTAAAAAATTGAATAAATAATTACTATATCAGCTTGTAATGTTTTATTCGTCAAATGGTCAATAACATTCCTTTTTGGATGTTTTGCAATTTCCCTCGATTCGTAAAAATTATAACAGTAAAATACCCATCCTATTCTGATAATAACCACTTCAAAGATAGATAGGTAGTCTTGACTGTTACAATACTCACGAGAGGTTTATTCTCTGAAATGTGAAACAGTGAAATGGAACAAATAAAAATTTGATAAAAGTGAAAAGCCTACGAATAAAAAAGAATGCTTCAGGAATTTTCTGCGATAAACTGTTTACAGTTAACACTTCTATTCTGTGAATCCTACTCCATAACGGTGTCAAAACAAACAACCCACTTATCAATACAGAACCCAATCAGACTGAATTAAATATGGCAGAAAATATACCACAGAGTATATACAAGCAGGACCTCTGTAATCTAAACAGATCCTTCATATCTCATTAAATATATATATATATATATATATATATATATATATATATATGACATCAGTTGTAGAGAGCAATTTGCATCGTTACTAATTTCGCATTTATTATACAGTGCTATGGTTAGGACAGCAATACCGTAAATATTTGATTGTTGCATTTTAACTGAATAATACATACATCTAATTGCGATCATAATAGATAAAAGTAGGTTTATATTATAGCTTTTAAAGATATCAATATCTAAGTTTAATATATATGTACATCGAATAATGTATTAGCCATATATATATTTATTTATTTATCAGCTACATATTTATTCACTTACCTTTATTCCGAAAAGATAGTAGATTGTTAGGCAGCCATTCTTAGCGCGAAACTTATTTATCCATCACAGAGATAGAGAAGGCCAATTACCTGGGGGAAAAAAAATTCAGTAAAATTGTCTAATTCTGTTGGTAGTTTTTTTTTAAAGAATAATTTATAAATATCAGCATAATTCAATATTCAGAAGATGCTTAGATCTTTAAAAAAAAAGTATTTAAATAAATTATGACTCAAAAAGAAATAACTTATTCACAAGTGTACACTACTTTTGGATGTTTCTTTAATTCTTCATTGATCTTATTTAGAGCAATTCACAAATATAGCCCAATAAAAGTTTATCTATATAAAATATAAATGTATATAATTAAAAGAAATCAAAATGCTCGCAATGGCAACGAATATAAATGTGAATAAAAAGGAGCATAAATAAAAGTCTAGTTAATACAAAAATTGGATACACAAAGAATAGTAAATATATTAATCCGGGAAAACGAGACACCCTTCATCAGAGAGACGTAGAAATGAAGTTTCAATATTAGTTTTATTTTCTCATAAACTACTGATAACAATCTGAAAACTAAAATCATTAGCCTCCCTAAGAAAATTTACTTCATTTACTTTTTAACGGAGCAAAAAAAATAATTGAGTATAAAAAAACAAAAAGGAAAAAATCCTAAATTCTTCGAGAACAGTAGAACAGATTTGATGAAATTCAAAATTTCAATTATATTTGTGCCCAAAGTGTGCCATAAGACTTTCGAGCTTGAGCGAGGAAATTAAAAGGGTTAAAATTTAATCAACATTTAAAAATTAATAGTTATAGGTGCTCGTTGGTATACTGAAAGGAGAACCGTATTTTACGACACTCTCTGGAGCTTGAAGATGGGGTATTAACACCGAAACCGGTCAACAAAAAAAAAAAAAGAAATTATTTGCACACGAAAGACTATTATATCTCTTTCATCCCTATAGTAATTATTAGTTATCGACAAAACGTCTGTTTAATTTCTTCGAGCGCTATGGTCTTCATTATTATTTCTCTTAGTTTTTCGTAACTCAAAAGGTTACCCAGTAAATATTATTATTAAATACTTTTGCCGCAAGAAATAAAACCCAATGTGGATAAGTGTATTTGTTTCGAAGCCATACTTTAGATTTTAAGCAAAACTTAATCCACTTAGGATATTAATATAATATGAAAGCAATTTAAGCAATATTTTAATCCACTTATGATATTGATTATAATCGGATGAAAGCATAGGTCAATAGTGCTCGTGCCTTCAGAAATTTGACCAAAGGCCAAGAGCAAACTACCCTTTAAATTTCATAAAAACCAGTTCCCTACCTTTTGGCTAACAATTTCCGTCATTTTAGTAGTCAGGTTAGTTACCAAATAGCTCGCATCGCTATTATATTTGCTTAGAATCTTGCTGTCTCCAACGAAAACAATTAAAAATATATTTATAAATTTTTTTTGTGGTACTTAATCCCACGTAAATTTCAACAATTTTCAGTGCAAGGGAAGATAATAAAAAATCTAACTGCCCCAGCCAGGACTCGAACCTGGATCTCCTGCTATCCGGGCCGGCGCGATTTCCTTTTCTACCGAGACAAGTCTGGTAAGTTATTAAATTCCCCGCACTAGTGGGGAGAGTCTAACTAGCCCAGTCCTGGCTAAGACAGTTAGATTTTTTATTCTGTTCCCTTGCACTAAAAATTGTTAAAAATATATTTAGCTTACTTTAGCTCAATCAAGAATATGTGATCCTGGTGACATGACATCCCCATTCGCCTTCATGATAACCCTGAAGATTGCTTAAGCCAAAACGTAGGCAGATAATTGAAAAATATACAGTTATTAGTTCTCTATATAATTATATATATATATATATATATATATATATATATATATATATATATATATATATATATATATATATATATATATATATATATATATATATATATATATATATATATATATATATATATATATATATATATATATATATATATATATATATATATATATATATATATATATATATATATATATATATATATATATATATATATATATATATATATATATATATATATATATATATATATATATATATATATATATATATATATATATATATATATATATATATATATATATATATATATATATATATATATATATATATATATATATATATATATATATATATATATATATATATATATATATATATATATATATATATATATATATATATATATATATATATATATATATATATATATATATATATATATATATATATATATATATATATATATATATATATATATATATATATATATATATATATATATATATATATATATATATATATATATATATATATATATATATATATATATATATATATATATATATATATATATATATATATATATATATATATATATATATATATATATATATATATATATATATATATATATATATATATATATATATATATATATATATATATATATATATATATATATATATATATATATATATATATATATATATATATATATATATATATATATATATATATATATATATATATATATATATATATATATATATATATATATATATATATATATATATATATATATATATATATATATATATATATATATATATATATATATATATATATATATATATATATATATATATATATATATATATATATATATATATATATATATATATATATATATATATATATATATATATATATATATATATATATATATATATATATATATATATATATATATATATATATATATATATATATATATATATATATATATATATATATATATATATATATATATATATATATATATATATATATATATATATATATATATATATATATATATATATATATATATATATATATATATATATATATATATATATATATATATATATATATATATATATATATATATATATATATATATATATATATATATATATATATATATATATATATATATATATATATATATATATATATATATATATATATATATATATATATATATATATATATATATATATATATATATATATATATATATATATATATATATATATATATATATATATATATATATATATATATATATATATATATATATATATATATATATATATATATATATATATATATATATATATATATATATATATATATATATATATATATATATATATATATATATATATATATATATATATATATATATATATATATATATATATATATATATATATATATATATATATATATATATATATATATATATATATATATATATATATATATATATATATATATATATATATATATATATATATATATATATATATATATATATATATATATATATATATATATATATATATATATATATATATATATATATATATATATATATATATATATATATATATATATATATATATATATATATATATATATATATATATATATATATATATATATATATATATATATATATATATATATATATATATATATATATATATATATATATATATATATATATATATATATATATATATATATATATATATATATATATATATATATATATATATATATATATATATATATATATATATATATATATATATATATATATATATATATATATATATATATATATATATATATATATATATATATATATATATATATATATATATATATATATATATATATATATATATATATATATATATATATATATATATATATATATATATATATATATATATATATATATATATATATATATATATATATATATATATATATATATATATATATATATATATATATATATATATATATATATATATATATATATATATATATATATATATATATATATATATATATATATATATATATATATATATATATATATATATATATATATATATATATATATATATATATATATATATATATATATATATATATATATATATATATATATATATATATATATATATATATATATATATATATATATATATATATATATATATATATATATATATATATATATATATATATATATATATATATATATATATATATATATATATATATATATATATATATATATATATATATATATATATATATATATATATATATATATATATATATATATATATATATATATATATATATATATATATATATATATATATATATATATATATATATATATATATATATATATATATATATATATATATATATATATATATATATATATATATATATATATATATATATATATATATATATATATATATATATATATATATATATATATATATATATATATATATATATATATATATATATATATATATATATATATATATATATATATATATATATATATATATATATATATATATATATATATATATATATATATATATATATATATATATATATATATATATATATATATATATATATATATATATATATATATATATATATATATATATATATATATATATATATATATATATATATATATATATATANTGTGTGTGTGTGTGTGTGTGTGTGTGTGTGTGTGTGTGTGTGTGTGTGTGTGTGTGTGTGTGTGTGTGTGTGTGTGTGTGTGTGTGTGTGTGTGTGTGTGTGTGTGTGTGTGTGTGTGTGTGTGTGTGTGTGTGTGTGTGTGTGTGTGTGTGTGTGTGTGTGTGTGTGTGTGTGTGTGTGTGTGTGTGTGTGTGTGTGTGTGTGTGTGTGTGTGTGTGTGTGTGTGTGTGTGTGTGTGTGTGTGTGTGTGTGTGTGTGTGTGTGTGTGTGTGTGTGTGTGTGTGTGTGTGTGTGTGTGTGTGTGTGTGTGTGTGTGTGTGTGTGTGTGTGTGTGTGTGTGTGTGTGTGTGTGTGTGTGTGTGTGTGTGTGTGTGTGTGTGTGTGTGTGTGTGTGTGTGTGTGTGTGTGTGTGTGTGTGTGTGTGTGTGTGTGTGTGTGTGTGTGTGTGTGTGTGTGTGTGTGTGTGTGTGTGTGTGTGTGTGTGTGTGTGTGTGTGTGTGTGTGTGTGTGTGTGTGTGTGTGTGTGTGTGTGTGTGTGTGTGTGTGTGTGTGTGTGTGTGTGTGTGTGTGTGTGTGTGTGTGTGTGTGTGTGTGTGTGTGTGTGTGTGTGTGTGTGTGTGTGTGTGTGTGTGTGTGTGTGTGTGTGTGTGTGTGTGTGTGTGTGTGTGTGTGTGTGTGTGTGTGTGTGTGTGTGTGTGTGTGTGTGTGTGTGTGTGTGTGTGTGTGTGTGTGTGTGTGTGTGTGTGTGTGTGTGTGTGTGTGTGTGTGTGTGTGTGTGTGTGTGTGTGTGTGTGTGTGTGTGTGTGTGTGTGTGTGTGTGTGTGTGTGTGTGTGTGTGTGTGTGTGTGTGTGTGTGTGTGTGTGTGTGTGTGTGTGTGTGTGTGTGTGTGTGTGTGTGTGTGTGTGTGTGTGTGTGTGTGTGTGTGTGTGTGTGTGTGTGTGTGTGTGTGTGTGTGTGTGTGTGTGTGTGTGTGTGTGTGTGTGTGTGTGTGTGTGTGTGTGTGTGTGTGTGTGTGTGTGTGTGTGTGTGTGTGTGTGTGTGTGTGTGTGTGTGTGTGTGTGTGTGTGTGTGTGTGTGTGTGTGTGTGTGTGTGTGTGTGTGTGTGTGTGTGTGTGTGTGTGTGTGTGTGTGTGTGTGTGTGTGTGTGTGTGTGTGTGTGTGTGTGTGTGTGTGTGTGTGTGTGTGTGTGTGTGTGTGTGTGTGTGTGTGTGTGTGTGTGTGTGTGTGTGTGTGTGTGTGTGTGTGTGTGTGTGTGTGTGTGTGTGTGTGTGTGTGTGTGTGTGTGTGTGTGTGTGTGTGTGTGTGTGTGTGTGTGTGTGTGTGTGTGTGTGTGTGTGTGTGTGTGTGTGTGTGTGTGTGTGTGTGTGTGTGTGTGTGTGTGTGTGTGTGTGTGTGTGTGTGTGTGTGTGTGTGTGTGTGTGTGTGTGTGTGTGTGTGTGTGTGTGTGTGTGTGTGTGTGTGTGTGTGTGTGTGTGTGTGTGTGTGTGTGTGTGTGTGTGTGTGTGTGTGTGTGTGTGTGTGTGTGTGTGTGTGTGTGTGTGTGTGTGTGTGTGTGTGTGTGTGTGTGTGTGTGTGTGTGTGTGTGTGTGTGTGTGTGTGTGTGTATATATATATATATGTGTGTGTGTGTGTGTGTGTGTGTGTGTGTGTGTGTTTATGTGTGTGTCTGTGTATGTATATATACATAAATGAATATGTTCACTAAAGTATGAAGAAGATGGCCCCGTGACCTCCTGGGGACATAATCTGTAAATAAATTGAGAGTGGTGTCATTGGTCACTCTCTCTCTTCATGTGATTGATATTGTATGTCATTTTTTTCTCTAATTCATTGTGGTGATCAAATTACAAAATGTTTTAATTTAACAGAATGTAATAAATAAATAAAAGTTAAAAAAACAACAAAAAAAAACTAAAGTATGGTCTAGAGTAGGCAAAATGGGAAAAGATAGAGTAGGGAAGCGCTGACCCATTCTGGTTATATTCGTAAATTTAGGAAATTGAAATCTTTAATTTGTGTTTTTTTTACTATAAACATTATAAAATTAAATTATGCAACTTTTAAAATTCAATTAACCTTTTCATAACTCGAATAATAAACAAGATATTACGATTATAGATTTTGGTATTTCTCTAAAACGTACTCTCTGCACTTCATCCAAGTTTAACCCAAAATATTTTTTTTTTTTTTTTTTGTAAGACATAAGACATAATTTAAACAAGCTCAAAATCAAGTCTAAAAATAACAGTAGGGGAGTAAAAATACGCTTTTAGACTGGGAGGTGGGTTGATTCTTAGTAAGGATGATCATTGACATTCAGACCATAGGCGTAGATCCTAGAATTGAGTGTTTTAGAAGGAATTTTAAATGGAAAGCAGGATGGTGGTCTTTATACCTAAAATTTTATCCAATTTTATATACTACATTTACCCTTAAAGCTCCATGATAATAAAATATCTAATAAGGCAAATTCATATATATTAAACTTTTTTTTCTGCTAATAAAACTATAATTTTAATGAAACTTATATTTATACAATAAAATTTGAAAACAAAAAAGAAATGAACCATGATTCAAATGATTTTAATGTTTTGAAAAGATTAATAAGATCTCTTAACTCCAATAAAAAGATTTTTCATTGACGCAGAGCACTCAGAATATAAGACAATATACATTTCTATAAAATAATAAACAATAAACCAAACAATGCATTTTTCATCTTCGTATACAGGATTATAAAGATAAAGAAAGAGATAAGAAATGTGAGAGCTACAAACAAAGCCCTACAAATAAGAATAACCATCCTTTTTATGGCATAATAAATCCTAAAAGGTGGCTATAAAGGTGAAAACTTATTCCTTCTCTCCAAAAGCCCTATTCGGCCAGTCCATTTACCAAATCTGTGAAGAACAATTTTTTTACTTGAACGAGTAATAATGTTATTATAGTTACAAGTATGACCTCATTACAAAACATAACATATCCGAGCCACTCAACAAAAACTAACTCTATTGTGTAGAAGAAGAAGATTTTTTCAAGAAGAAGAATTTCTTAGCAATGGGTCACGGTGAGGTATAATGAATTGTTGATGCGAATAGTTATTATTTTTGATGTAGATAGTAGTTTCTTTGAGCTAGGAAACATGAAATTTATAAGAAAAAAAAATCGAGAGAGAATGGAAAAGAATCATACTGAAAATGCATCTAGATAAGATTTAATAGCCTGCCCTCTTTCAGAAAGTTCATTACAGAGTCGATGACTTTATCGTCATCCAATAGAATTTCGTCTAGAGTCCCATTTAAGTTATATTTCTTCCTTGTTTCTTTATATTTTAGGCACTCTGTAAATATATGTTTGATGGTTAGAATTTTTCAACAGACCCCACAAATGGGTGGGTAATCCTTTGCCATTATTTAGCCATGAGTCTGGATAATACCACTTGTCTTACGGTCAGTTGAGATAGAACTGGGATATACCCTCGGAGTAGAGTTTATCTCGCGAATCTTGTCTCTGGTTGATCACCGTATATTGACCCAAACTCTGATTACATACAAACGTTAACGAAAAAAAAGGGATGTTTATAAAATCCTTGGTATATATCCAATCCTCATCTATATTCCTCCCTGAATGCATACCTAACCTGGATCTCATCCTCTAGTCATAGACTCCGAATAATCTCATCTTGCCACTCCCTCCAATACTTTTATAGGCTGGAAGTTACATAAATTCATTCACCAACTCTATAATGGTATCCCTGAAGATCCTAGAAGAGCCTGATGACGCTGCCCATCATTCTAATGCTTCTATTCAACAGTGGGTAAGAGCTGCGTTCATTACTCCCATTCCCTTATCTCCACCTACTCATGAACTCGTTTCTGACCATATCCAGAATTTTAAGATACCCAATGAACTTAGCCGCCACTTTAAAAAAAAACCTTTGATCCTTTAATAACGATTCCTTCAACTCCTATCTCTCTACTTCTAGCGTAAAGGCCAATTCCTTTTTTCACGCCACAAGAAGAATTCTTAAGTCCTCTTTCTGAGGATGGTTCTTATACCACCTTCGGCAAAGAGACATCTGATGTTTTTATTCTTTATCCTCGAAAGTCAATCTAACAACATTCTGATTCCGAAAACCATTTCCCTACAACTATATATAAACTATATATAAATATATATATATATATATTTAATGACTCCAGTCTTAGATGACTTCTTTCATTCATTTCTTCTTGTATCCCTACCACAAACAATTTTTCGCTTTATAGACCGCATCACGTAAGCCCTCGAGAATAAAAATTACTTCACGGGTGGATTTCTAGAGCAGCCCAGACATATGTACGAGTTTTGCATAATGGGCTCTTATATAAACAAAAATACATCATTCTTAACACTATTTTTTTTTTAATACTCAAATTTAACCTTACACAGAGTAGAGAAACGGGAGTTCCTCAAGATAACGTTCTTGGCCCTATTCTCATATACTTATTTCCCATTTCTTCAGATCCTAAAACTCTTTCATTATATTATTTTATATTATTCATCTTTTCAGACCAAAATACAATCAAATGGTAAACTCCACCAAAATATTTTAAAACAAAAAAAAATTATTAACGAAGTTTTCGCCCCCAACCCTAGCTCCATTTACCTTAATACCTTTAATGTCTTAATGTCCAATCTATAAGAAAGTAAATGATTCATAAGGTTGATAAACATTTTATAAAAATGTTTTTCTGATAATCTCTAGACTACAGGAAATATCCTTTGACCGATGCTCCCAAAACAAAGAGAAAAGTAATATTTCCATGAACTATATATTTTTGCCCACAGGCTGATGAAAAAAGCAGAGCTATAACAAAATTTGAGAAAATAAAATTATAAAAAAATTTAAATAATGGCATATTTGTTTTCTTTCTAGCGTTTTCTCTTTTATTATATAAAATTCGAATAACCTTTCAACTTCCGTGAGTAAAGCTATAATTAGAAAAATAACTTTCTTTCCGAAGCGCCGCTTGGAGGAATTTTCTGTGCCTACAGATATCCATGCTGTCAGAACCCTGTCAAGGACCTGTCATACTTGTCAGAGTGCAAATGACAGAACTGTCACTATGGATCACCCTCACATCAAACTCCAAAAAGCAACCTTCCTAAATAGTCCTCAGCTGAAAATGAAAAGGCGTCTTTGTAATTTTATTGGCATTTAGAAAGCCACTTATAAATCTCGACGAGGAAAAACAAACTTCATAGACGAAATTGAAGAACTTTCTTTATTTAACTTGTATTATGCAATAAAATCAAACCATCCTTCGTATTAGTTTTGTTTGTTATTTTAAAATTTTTTTTTGTCGTGGATTGATTAAACTTTATTTAATTATTAGTATACAATAATATGAAGTATTGTTTATATAATATTCCTTTCTTTTTTTTCAAGGATCTAATGTTATTTACTCAATAGGCCATCATGAGAAGTTACAGAAGTTGATTCCATGTAAACTTAATATAATTTTTCCTATAATTATTTCATGAATAAATCAGTCAATAAAATTAATCGATAAATATATTCGTGAGGTATCAGTAATCACAATAAATTAAATAAACAAAAGAATAAATATCGTCAAGTATTGAAATTTTCGTCTCATTGTAGCTGCACAAATTACAAGGATTTTCTTCAGTATACTTGAAAAAAATTATTACTAACCGAATTTCGATAATTCTCCATGTATCTTTAAGATGGAAAGAAAAATAAATAAATGAAGAATTATTATTCTTTCATCGGTGAGAAAAATTAGCTTTAACTGCCTCTAAATTGACATGTGAAAAAGGGTGATAGAATTACTCAGCCATCGTAGTTATATTTATAAATATCTTCCAGTGATTAGAAAATAGTAATTTACCTTGAGACCCTTACGTAAATAAGCACATTTATTTATTCGTAATATATCACTAATTTGCTGTAAATAATTTATATTTTCTATTTATTTATTAGTTAGTAAGGGCAGTAATATCGATTATTAGTTATAATTAGTAGAGGTAATAATTTGTTACAATAAATTAACTTATATTTATCGCTGTTATTAATAATAATTGTCCCGCAACCCATAACAGTATTATAAATTTTAGCCGTCCTCTATACCTCCCTTCCACCTCATCTTATTTCAAAGAAAAATTAATCCCTCCTTCGTTGCTGACCTTGTATTATTTATATTTTGTGCAGTATTTATTGACCATTTTCCCTTATTAAAATTAAAATGAATTCATTCAATGGTTTACAATAAAAAGCTTAATTACCGAATATAGTTTCTATATTTCAAAAATACGAGGTCCCACACTTGAAATAAAATTGTTAAATATCTTTCTTAATATGAGTTTTTGAATAAAATGTAGAATATGAATTAAATTTTACAGCTATTTTTTTATTAAGTGTTTATTCTATAACTTTAATAACAATGAAGATATTACGATTTTAAATTTTGTTGTCAAATACCAGGACAATGTAAGAACCAAGGCCATTAGGAGTGGAACAAAGAATTTTGTAAACAATATTGGTTTTGTTAGGAAGGGGATGGGATCTTTGAGGATGGTGTAAATAGATTTTAGTTTGTTGTTTGTAGAAAAAGGAAGCTTAAGGTTAGGGAAAGATTTTCTGTGAGATGTGATGTCTTAATATTTTCAGAAAGTTTTTGTATATAAGGAAGAGGACTGAAAATGAGAATGACCGAACACCAACAAAAAAAAACATCTAATAATAATATCTACGGTCAAAAAGCTTTCCATTTGGACACAATTATAAATTTTGTTTATCTTCTTAACCAACCCTCCTACCCTGATATTGGTTTTTAAAAACAATAATAACAAACAGTTTCTTCTTCCGGGTTGGACTGTGTCAAGTAGTTGGTAGTTGCCGAGCTTTCGCACATTCTATGATGACTTCTTCATGACTGAATAGAGAATGAGAGCTGTTTTCAAATCCAGGGGTACTTATACCCGTCGTGGTCCGGTCCTTGGGCTAAGCCTGCCTTCCCATTGGTTGATCCTGTCTTCTGGCGGCTGGTCTCCGGTGTAGTCAGGTAGCTGGTCACTGATTGGCTAGATCCTCTTGTCGACTAACGCTGGTTTCCAGTTCTTGCTGAGTGTGTAGCCGTCTTACCTGTTGATATTTCGATGGCTTCTCTGATGGTGCGTCGATAGTAGTTGCTTTCCCGGGCCAGTACTGAAGCGTCTTCGAATTTGATGTGGTGCCGAAGTGTTCTGCTAGAGCTGACCTCTCCGTGCGTCCGTGTTTGATATCTGCGATGTGTTCTTTAAGGCGTGTGTCGATCGTCCTTCCAGTTTCCCCGATGTAAGCAGTTCCGCAGGAGCAGGGAATCTTGTATATTCCTGGAGTCCTAAGTCCAAGCTTATCCTTAGGTTTCGGAAGGATATCGGTTATTTTCCTGTCAGTGCTGAACGTTGTCCTTATCTTATGATTCTTGAGTATCCGGGCGATCTTCTCTGTTGTCCTTTTGACATAGGGGATGGTTACCTGTCCTCGGAATTCTTCTGCTTCCCGCTCTTTTCTGTTGCGCTGCCCATTTTTTTTCCTCTGGACCTTGTCTACAGTGTTGCGGTCGTAGCCATTCTTCATGAAGGCGGTCTTCAGGTGTCTTCGTTCTTTCGGCAGTTGGGCTGGTGAGAGTATCTCCGCTCTGTTGAGTAGAGTGTTGATGACTCCTTCCACTCAGAAGGAAGGCCCGGACCACGACGGGTATAAGTACCCCTGGATTTGAAAACAGCTCTAATTCTCTATTCAGCCCTGAAGAAGCCATCACAGGATGTGCGAAAGCTCGGCAACTACCAACTACTTGACACGGTCCAACCCGGAAGAAGAAACTGTATATACATCTGACGACCGTGGAAGCCTACGTGAACAATAATAACAAAAGAATTATGAATAAGTTATTTTGAACAACACATTATTATTATTCGCGATTTTATGTCAAAAAAATGGGGATGCGTCCGCTACTCAAAATCCTGGTATTGCGGGTTCAAATCCCGCCCCTCGACAATCTTTTATTTATTAGTAAAAGCTTGTCATGAGTCATGGATGTTTAGAATGGGATGGCAACATGTAGATAGCCTTTCCTTACATGACCCAAATTGGTTGAAAGATAGGCTAACACTTATTATTATTATTTTTAAAAAATTTAAAAACTGTTCAAATTTTACCCACCCTACTTGAAGAAGAAATGAAGTTACTGGCACTAAAGATAGTTGCCACTTGTCTTTTCCCTTTTATCCCCTCATTAATTGTATTATACAATAATTTCCAGGGGAGAAAAAAATACATTTCTAGTGAAGAAGGACGCACACACACAGTGGTATGTACCCTTACGCGAACAGCCTTACGCTATCACCATTCTGATAAGAAGAGGCCATCTGAGGTAGCCATAGTAATCTATATTTACTACTAACTAATGAAAAACTAATTTAAAAAGAATTTGTTATTTTCAACATATCTTCATTTCTTTTAAAGGAAAAAAACTTTATAAAATGATTAAAAAACAATATTAATAAAATAAGAAATGGTATATAGAAAACTACATACAAAATTAAACTATTAGTTAAATAATGAAATATTCCTGTTAAATATGTAAAAATATAAAAATTAAATGAAAACGCATTCAAATTCATAAAGTAATAGCTAAATTGAATGTATCTATTAATAAACTAATAAAAAATTTTTCAAGGGATACAAATACTTATTCACGATCTGACGAAATAAATTAAATATCAAATACTATTTTATTATTAAAAAATATAAATTAAAGACCTAGAAAGCAAGTTCGTAAAGTAGTAGGATAGTAAATTTAGCCTCCTAAGATATTTAAAATTCTCAGTTTAATTATTCTGGGCAATTTTATTGAACAATTTGATAAAATAAGGAAAGAAAGGCATTCGTTTTCTCTTTTTTTTTCTTTCTTTTTTTTTTAAATTAGAAGAAAAAAATGCATGAAGTGTGAGAGAAAGTAAATTCCAAGCGGAGCCTTATTTAGAACGTAACAAAGAGGAAAGTGTGGAAGATTCTTGCGGAAAGTGCAATAAACGAGGTAGGTCCCAGGCTCTAGGGGGTTTGTATGGAATGGGTAGGAGGGGAGCCATCTGTATGCGCGGCCTGCAGGAACACGGCCTTGGAAGCACTGCCCCAATTCCTGGCGTCTGGCGAAGGACTCCTCGGTTTGTCTTCTTCTTATTTCTGTGACTTGAAAGCAAGATGGAGAAAAAAAAAAAAAAAAAAAAAAAAGATTAGGACAAACTTGAGGAAAACAAAGAGGCAATCGAGCGGAAAACTTTATATGAGCATGAAGTGTATCTTCAAGATCCTCCATTTCTTTCGCACACAGACAAAGAGAGAGAGAAAGACTGAGATAGAGAGATAGAGAGAGAGAGATAGAGAGAGAGAGAGAGAGAGAGAGAGAGAGAGAGAGAGAGACAGAGATTTTACATTGGGAAAATAAAGAATATGGTTCGCATTTATATATATACATATATAGAAAGATTATAAGGCTTTCTTATTAGAGGATGATATATCCTCCCTTACGTAAAGTTTCAAATTTCTACAGAAAAAAAACGTTTATATCAAAGGATCAGCGTAGGCTAAGCAGATTTACCATATTTCATTAATTAAGGGCTTAGATAAGGGTAAATTTAATCTTGCAAGCTGGAGAAGGGAATGGGGATGAAAGGAATATGCTGTTACTATCCGGGAAGGAAGAGTAGATAAAAGCTCTCGGCAATCATATATTTATTTTAGATTCAGAAAAATTCGATTTTCACAACAAAAAATTTATAATACTAAATTTTAAAATGATTTATAAGACTAAATGTTCTATAAATGTTTATTATAACTCAAAAAATGACAAGATAATTTCATATTGTTTTATTCTAAATTCCCACTCCTGGACAACAAATTTAAGCCAAAGATTAATTTATTAAACGTTTTCAATAGAAAGCAAGATAACACTTTTTTTTCTGCGTTTAAATATAAGAAGGGCCATAAAACCACCAACAACAAGCTATAATATAAAATATTTTTCATTAATTTATTTTTTGTAAACATTGTTCAGACCTATAAAATTAATCAGTATTTTTGTAACTCTTACTACAACGAAGAAATTTATGGTTTTCCTATTTTTTCTCTTTACAATATCCCTCCCCCTTCCTCCGATTCTAAACCGAATTCATTTATTAACGAACTCATCAAAAAGTTTGCAAAAAGAAGTTTAAGAAGAATTTGGCTTTTTTATTTTAAAAATTTTAAACGCAAGACTGCGTACAGACACACATACACCCTTATATATATATATATATGCTGAAGATCTAAATAAATATCTATAAATTTTAATAGAATACAATTATTATTTTATGCTTCATGCTTTTAGAAATCGTTTTTATTAAAATATTTTAGAGAATTCCTTAGGAAGTTTCTGTTAATATTAAATCATAGATTAAGAGAAAAAAACTGCTGTTAACTTAATAATTTAATAACCAAGGTAATAATGACAAAAAAAATTATAATAGTGTTGCAAGTGTGATAATATATATTTTTCCAGATGCAATTTTTTTTTTTTATTTATTAAAACAACAAACAGAATACAACACGATTGCTATTCATTGATTTACAGTAGTCGAAAAATATTTATTAAATAATAATGTGTATTACTGTTTATTAAATATTTTATATCTTT
>KZ807274.1:451469-465431 GCA_000696205.2 Oncopeltus fasciatus | reverse complement strand
TATATAAATATTTTTAAATTTTTAAAGTAGTAAAGATTTTTGCTCGGCCTTATAATACTTTATAAATAACAGTTCATCCTCCAAAAATGACTTGATGATATCTAAGTGGCAATATAATACAAATTTGCTAATAAATATTGGTGTCATGCATTGAATTTGAATTCTCAGATTCACATTTTCTTCTTATGAATGTAAGTGAATTCTTGAATGAGAATTCACTTACTTTTGGGGAATTCAATATAAGTTATTAGATAACCAAATTGTGGTAATTGACAAGATTTCATTAGTTGTTTTGTTTTTGTTTTCTAGATTTTTTTTCAAAGGTAGGGTGCCTAAATCTTTCTTTCAATCCAATATACTTCCTCTCTATAAGAAAGGTTCTAAAGAAGATGTTGCAGACATTGGTGATTTCCTTTGGAAAAAAAAAATGAAAAGCTCTTCGAAAACCTCACTCTTACACTGAAATACACTATAAGGTTTTGTTGAAAATCAAAGGATACTGTGAATTTCGAAAAATGTTTTTGAAGACTTAAAATCTCCATCTGACCAGGTCTAACATATGAATATAACATAATAATAAATTAATAACGTATAACATATATACGTTCAAATATATAAATTACACAATATCGGATTTTCAACTGCAAAAATAAATATTGCATAGTCAATGATTTCAAAAACCTAGATCAATTTGGCGAAGAAAAGTTCAAAGCAGGAAGTAAAAATATTAAATAAATTAAAACAAGACAATAATCATAATACTTTTTATCTATTTATTATGTTTTGTTATAATTTTGAGAATTATATCATTATCTCCAAGGGAAAACACAAATAAGAAATAAAATTACTAATCTAAGCAAGCGAGGTAATTTTGGCATATGACTCCGCCATATTACAAAATATGATTGATTACTTTTATATATGTTATTGTTAAAGACTGAGGAAGCGTATAACGAGAGGGGTAGACCTGCGGGAAGGGGCAAATTGAAGGATGCCACCTGCTTCCTTTTTTCCAGGAGGAAATTAGGGTTACACATCAATAGCTATTAGATTCTTCTAGGCCTGCCTAGCCCTTCCATGAAGTTAAAAAAGCAGCTCGCCATCGGCCCTCCGGGTCAGTGATAAGTTAGTGTTACTCAGTGTCAGTTTCCATGTCAGAGATGTATCTCAGAGCGTCGGGCTGATCGTGGCCTTTGCAGTGTCGGTAACAGTGAAGTGATTCGTGGCAGTAATTAACAAGTTCATTTGAGGCCTATATTTAAATAAGCACATTTAATCAACTTTTATATATTTTTTAATTAGCTGTGAGTAATTTATATTTTCTATCTATTTATTAATAAGGGCAGTAGGTTTGATTTTTATCTGTAATTAGTAGGTTTACTTATTTTTTATAATAAATTAACTGTAATTTATCTTTAATCTTAATTATTAATGACCCGTACCCAATAACATTATCATGGAATATTTAAATAAACATCAATAAGTCAAATTTAATAGCATTTAAAAATTAAGGTAACTTAGCAAAAAAATTAAGTTGGCTATTTTGAAAAGAGTGTAATTCTAATTATCTGAAGGTTCCAAATATTAATCGATCATCTATCAGAGAAATTATTAACATAAATTTATTTATTTCAAAATATTAATAAAATTCTCAATTTTGGAGTTATTTTCTATGGCTGATTTAAGTTCTGGGGGAATTTTCATTTTTTCTGGTTTTCCATATTCAAAAAAAAATATGATGAATTTTAAGGTGATTACTACATACATCTAGGGCTTTTTAATGTTCTCTTTAGTAATAGTTGGACGGTTTTATTGTTGATTTCCTGGGTTGGACAGAATCGTTGGGTAGGATTGGATAGAATCTAGATTATTATGCCCTAATTTGTATTACATATAAGAATAACTGGACATTCAATGAGGTTTTCATATTTACCGTGGTTATCAGAGAAACCGTAGCATAAATTGTCTTTGGTTACGAAATAACAGGTTAAATAATAATAGTACACAAGAATCAGGAGTTATTTTTGATACCAACTTAAAACTGGCAAAGATTTGTGAACTTCTACTTTGTTCTTGAGTATTTTCAGCTTGCTTCGAGGACTTCCTTCCCGTATACTTCGCCAGTTTTGGGATATATCAGTTTGGATGGATGACGATATGTCATCAGAGATTACGATTGTTTTCTGGAGAGTCAGTGATTCTTTGGCTGCTAGGTCCGCTAGTTCATTGCCCCTGATTCCCACGTGTCCGGGAGCCCATATTATATAAACCATTTTATCAGAATGAAAAAACAACGAAAACCTCTCATCGCAATGAGTGAGTCGGTTATTATCAATATATATTACTTTCATTAGTAAACATACAGATTCATAATACTGATGTTGTGTATATTAGAAGTGATGAAAAAGTAAGGTGACTTTTCATGTTTCCCATGGTTCGATTTTTTTTTTTTTTTTTTATGTTGTTACACTTGTCTTGAACAAATGAAAAGTTCCAAGGCCATAGCATTTTTGTTTGTTTGTGAGAGAACTTTGGGTTAGAAATGTTTTGCGAGCTAGGCTATTTTCTACTGTCGAAAAACAAGGACCAAAGAGTTTGCATTGAATTTTATGTATCAAGTGCTCTAAAACTCTTGAAATATTGACATGGACATATGGTGAGTCTATTTTAAATTTAAAAAATGTTTACAAGTGGTATAAACTCTTCCAAGAAGGCCAAGGTACCAATGACGAACCTCGCTGGACGCTACAGCACGTCAACTGATGAAAACGTTGAAGAAGTTTAGAAAATAGTGTTGAGGAATCGAGAAATTTCCATAAGAGAAGTTGCTGATGATATCGGCATCTCATTTGGTTCGTGCCAAGCAATAAACCTATTTGGGCATGAGTCGTCTGTCAGAGAAGTTGGTTCCCAAATTGCTAAATTAGACCAAAAGTAATCATGCCACAGCCATCGTATTCACCCGGATTTTGCCCCCTGTGATTTTTTCCTGTTCCTGAAGCTTAAGAAACCCATAAAAGAACGGTGTTTTACAACGATCGAGGTCATTAAGAACGCATCGCTAGATGAGCTGAAGGCTGTACCGAAATGTGCTCATCAGAAGTGCTCTGAGGATTGCAAAAAGCGTTGGCACAAGTGTATTGTATGTGAGGAGGGTTACTTTGAAGCTTTGAAGGGGACAAAATCAATATTGATAAATAAATATATAGTTTTTCAAGAAGAAATAAAAAGTCACCTTACTTTTTGATCATACCTCGTATATTGGGCATAATTTATTTAACTTATATTTAACTGTCGAACATTCTATTATTATCCTATAGCCCGTCGCTGTGCTACTCTGTGTATTATATTTTGAAGTATTTTATCGAATTTATTATATTTTGGTATTTAGCAAGGTAAACTGGAGGATCAGTAATCTGACTTTTTATTTTGAGCAACATGAAAATTACAAATTGGTTGTCTTCTCTTCTATGGAGGTGTGTATGGTAGGTTAGTATAATCGATTTTATATAGTTTTGGTATTTTCTATAGTATTATGTATTCTGAGAGACAACAGGGTTACAACACTATTTTCCTGGGAATTTCGGATGGATTTAGATATAAATAGGTACTTAAATGCTATATTCGAGGGGTTTAATATATACTTTAGCTTTATAGTTTGCAGATAATTTCTGCTTCTAAAGAGTATCGGTGGTACTATAGACTGCACACGAAGAGTGTATGGGACTCGTGCAGAAGTCTCCAGCCTTAATTCTTATTCCTGCATGACGTACTGTGTCAAGACGGGCAAGCATAGTAGTTCTGGCTTAACCGTATATGGATGAGCCGTAATCCAATTTCGCAAAAAAAATAGCTTTATAGATCAGTAACACAGTGCTTCTGTCAGTGCATTTTGTTTCATGATGTGTTTAGCTTAGAAAACGATTTCTCTCTGAGCTGTCTTGAATGTGACTACCTTATCAATTTTCTGTTGTTCACGTAGGCTTCGACGGTCGTCAGAAGTATTTACCGTTTCTTCTTCCGGGTTGGATCGTGTCAAATTGTTGATATTTGCCGAGCTTTCGCACATCATGTGATGGCTTCTTCAGGGCTGAAAAGAGAATGTCTATTTTCAGCCCTGAAAAAGCCATCACATGATGTGCGAAAGCTCGGCAAATAACACCAATTTGACACGGTCCAACCCGGAAGAAGAAACGGTAAATATATCAATTTTCTGTTCAGAACCTGACCTACAAATCTACAGTTCATAACTGAACTAAAAATCTGACAGTTCAGTGCAGAACATTTGATCCATTTGGCATGACGTCCTCTCTCGCCTTCATGATAGCCCTGAAGATGGCTTACAATGTAAACCAAAATGTCGGCATAAAAAACGTACATTATTTATCACACTTCACTAAACCCCCCCCCCCAAAAAAAAAAAAAAAATCTGCTGTTTTCTGTGATGACCGAAGTGTATTCCTTGGAATAGAAAAAAGCTTTGCATTTGTTTTATCAGCTGAAAACTTCATTCCAATTGATTGGGATACTTTAAATATTTTATAGTTTGTTTCTTGGATTTTTTTTCAGGATGGGTTATCAAATCCAGGCTTCCAAAAAAAAAAAAACTACATTGTCAACATATTAAAAGGTTTTCACTTCTCTGGATAAACTTTGCACGAAGCCAATTAATTACTGCTGTAGAGAAGAGAATCATACTGATAAACTCCTTTTTTTTTTTCTTTTTTTCTTTTTTTTTGCTCATAAGTACTTGATACTGTATTGCCAATTCTGCCTCTAAAGCGACTGTTGAAAAGGAATTTTTCAATGAACATAGGAAGAGACTCTAAAATCCATCTAGTGCATTATTCGGATTATACCGTTTTCTCAAATTCGATCATTAGATTAGTGGATTGGGCATCAAAATATACGTCTATTGATTTGTCATTTTTCCATAAACGAAAATAGTATTCCATCTCAATTTGAACAAGCAAATTTTAAAAAATGATGCACACTATTGGTGACCTTAGCTATGAATTGAGTAATATAATTAACAAAACCAAGAAATGACAGCAACTGACCAGATCATTCGAAATAACTTTTTTAGCAGTCCTTTATCAATTCTAGAACCCATATATTCTACTGAATTACAAAAATATTCATATTTACCCAAAACTAATGTAATTCCAAACTCCTTAAATATTCATCTGAAGAATAATACAGTATCAGCTGAGCTAGCATCTATTAAGAACCTCAGTGGAACCCAACTGACCAGTATGTCTTACTCACCTGTCTCTTTGAGCCCGTCCTCTTGCAGGCTCCACTACCCGCCCTCTTCTGTGACCAGGAGTTGCTCCTCCCCGTAATATGCTCTCTGCATACGGCCTGGAGGTGTCCCTGTTGGCAAAAATGTGAGATTCCCTTGAAGCAGTACCACTACTCCCATTTGGTGATTCGTTTATCTACAGACTGTGCATCATCTTTTAACTGTCATTCGTATTATGTTCACTGAATTGTTGACCTTGCTCTCTGAGTTCATGGAGTACTGTATAGCCTTTACTTCCTTTGACTAGGCAATCTTTAATGAATTCTTGACAGTTAAATATTCATTTTTTTCAAACAACCTGTCCATTATCCTTCTTGGGCCATAACCCATAATGAAAAGATCTATCACTAATATTTTGAATGAGCTTGCATCAAAATTACAGAGGTGGAATGAACTCTGTATCCAGTCCAACCATTATTTTGACGTTTCGTTTTCTGTATTTGTTCAGTTATATAATTAAGTGGCTAAACAGCTATGTTTTCCACAAACTCAAATCTCATTGTTGCTTCTCAATTCCTCCAACTCATACCAAGTGGAGCTATTTTGCTATCTAAGAGGAGATACCAAATGAATCTTAAAAAGTCAAGTCCCATCACATTTATCCTTCCTCGCTCATCCTGTCCTTCCATTAAACTGCTTTCTCGCCATATATCTCAGTAAGCCCAACCACTTACCTTGGACTGTTAAACCCTCCCATATCCAAAAAATGCAATGCCTTCAATCCCAGATCCTACAGAAAATTGTCAAAGCTCCCCCTCATGCATCTAATCTCTTTATACATACAAACCTTGATAATCCTTGCTTCCCTTGGTAAGATTTGATACCTAAACTTTTACTCTCACCTTTCTGGATAGCACAATCCCTATATCAATACTCTCTCATTCTCTTCTATCCCTAGTATCCTCCCTGTTAACTCAAGTGTGTGTTAATAATGGAGTTTCATCAGTTTCTAGTTAAAGTCTCTTATTCACTAAAAATAGAAACCTGCCATGCACGAGTAGTATAAGCTAAACCATATATCATTAAGATGGATATGAACAAGAGCACATTACTAGTTTTATTTAAAAAGATTATAAAAATAGTGAAAAATTCATCACTAAACCTGACCTGAAGTGTTTAACAGCAAATGGTTTTTAGAAGAAGCCTAAACAATTAATTCAGTTTCTCTATTTAAAAAAAAAAAAAAAAAAAAAAAACTAACAATCAAAGAGAATTACATTAGTTCCTTCAAATATAGTAAAGGAGAGATTAATTACTCTTCTAAAAGCAGTAACCTTAAATGAGCCCATACATTCAAGATCAGAATAGCTTCATCTTTATTTGTACAAACAGCTAAACAATCACTTGATATTGAATCAATTAAATAACTAAGGTTATAGTTATTGGGGTAGACCCAATCCTTTAAAGAATAACAAAGACAATCAAAATATTGCAATGTGGCTATACCTGTCTGTATGAAGGAAAAAATAAGAATGAAAAAATAATATTTATTGAATATAAATACAACAATTTTAAAAATAAAACAATAATAATTTAATTAAAATGTATCTAAAACATAGAAATTCACAGTACTTTGTACGATATTTACAACCATGGATGGAACTAAAAAGAAATGAATTTCATTACAAAATACTCATTTAATTTTGGGGTTTGAACTATTTACAGAAATCTACACATTCATGTCATGAAGATTTAAGTGAAAACTTTTAGAAACCAATTGGGTTTTCCTGAACGAAGCCCCCATTCTCACACACATTCTTGGCGATTGTTGACATGTCTCGGAAATTAGAGAGATGTTGACTGTTTGTCAAGGCACCAAGATTTGTTGCAACCCTCATCGATGCCTAAATAACAAAGAAAAAAAAATTATATTTGAGTGCAGATAAATTATTAGCATGCCCATATCACTAAAGGAGTTAATTATTATTAATCTAAAATCTGTAACATGTTTGTATTTAAGTAAGGACAAATATGTAAAATAAAAAATTCACTAACCTCTGAACACCAAACTTTAGCAATGAGAGCCTCATGCTGAGCAGAAGGTATATTCCTTTGGAGAGACCTTGTAGCACGGGAGAGTACTACAGCACTTGTGTAAATGTCTATGGCTGAGCTGGCCACTCTATTCAGGAGAAACTGCTCCTCGACTATACCTCGGCCAAACTTCATCAAGAGGCCTTCCACAGCTGGTCCGAATATCGCTATGGACTTGGCAACCTACACAATCAACAAAACAACTGTTGATTTTAACCTTTAAAATACATAATAAAAACTATTAAACTTTAGCTGTCTTTGCTTTATTTGATAATAATACAAATACAAATTTAATTTTATAGAAGCTAACTTAACAGCAATAAACAAATTAATTTCAAATAGTGTTAGTAGATTCTTTGATGGTCTAATTTGAGTTAGCAATTATAAAATAAACCAATTGATACAACCAAATATATCAAAATTTTAAATTCCTAAATTTAGAAAGCAGATGAAAAGGATTTAGCTATAAATATTTAAGGAAACATGAGTGACTAACGCAGATCATTATTTAACATTGACAGCAAATATGGAAATTATATACAAGCTTTGAATGTTTAACAATACATTAAACTTATACTATCTCAATTCACATATCTTTGAGATTTTTGGAAGGCAGTTTAATTAAAAATAATATTCAAAAATACCATCACAGAAGCTGCATAAATTAAGTGAATTCCTGTATTGAAGTTGAAAAATACACTTATAGGATATATCTTAACAGTAAGCAAATCTAGGTTGTTTCAGTGATCTGAACTAAATATTACGCCTTCTGTAGCAAAAATACAGTTTTTACACCCATTTGACATTTTGGTAATCCTCACTCCCACTCCTATTCCTCCAATTTTACCCAATCAAGCGCTCATTCTTTCATTTTATAATTAAAAACGATGTGGAAAGTTTCATAAATAAAAACAACTAATTGCAGTTTTTAGAACATAAATAATTCTTTTATCAATAAAAATATTATGATTGAGTTTAATTACTCTAAAATAAAAAACTTTCTTAAGTCAAACTTGATTGTCATTTCAGATTATCCCCACACCTATTCAACTGATTTTGTTCAATGACAAACTCACCCTTTCACTTTGCATTTTGTCAATTTAAAATCTTACTACCTCAGCCAGGAATCAAACCCGGGTCTCCTTTAAAAGGTTTAGCTCGCCTACCCGGAAAGTAGGAGACCCGGATTCGATTCCCGGCTGAGGTAGTAAGATTTTTTTTTCTGGCTCCCTGTGCATTTCTTGTAAACAACTAATTACAGTTTCTCACTCACAATAGTTCAATGTCATTTAACTCCTAGTGTAACTCCTAAAATATTTCTTTTATCAATAAAAATATCTATGCTAAGTTTCATTACTCTAAACTAAATCATATGTCAAATATATAAAAAAAAATTATTTTTTTTATTGAAATGACAGTTAATCCCCACTCTTATTGGACAGATTAAGGTCAATAATGTACTTATTCTTTTAACTTACATTTAAAAGCGATATATCAAATTTCATTAAGCAAAACAACAAATTGTCTCCATAATATTAAAAATTAACAGTTCGGGATTATTTCGTAGCTCAAATATTAATAAAGGTATTACAATAAATGTAGGTCTCCCTAATCCTCTCCCTCTTTCCCTTATCCAATTTCAACCAAATATTATTTCTTTCAGGGGTTTATAAGGAAAAGACTAAATACCGAATTTGGTTTCCATATTTCAAAATTGGAATAGCCTATTCAAAATTAAAACTATCTTTCTTAAAATGTTTTTTTTCAAAAGTATTTCAAAACATAAATGTAAAATTACATTTCACATTAATTTTGTTCTATACATTTCTTTTGTAAGGTAAATAATAACTAAAATATTTAATAAGATAAGGTTTTAATTTTAAATTTTGCTCTTCNATAATGTATATATGTATTCCTACATAGTAGGAAGGATCAGAGAAAATATTGAAAATTTTTCAAAAAATTGTCATGAGAGCAAACACCAAAGCTTCATTCCTTCAGAATCAACTGAAAAATTATCATGATTATTACACTAATTAATTTTATTAATTTTGCATGTATTATATACAAAATGATGGATTGAAAATATTTGAAATGATTATTTAAATTATCCAATTTCAGTTAATTCACCTGAGCAGCAGATGGAGCCAAACTAGGATGAACAAGATGAGCTAGAGATGGTGTCCCACCAAGACCCACTGACCTCAGACCACGTTTGGTTACTTCATCTAAGATTAACGAAAGGTGGGCTGCCGGCTGCTTAAAAGCCTTTTGGAGTTCACGGAGATGGGAGCCTGCAAACTGGATTCCTGTGACAAAATAAAATGGAAACTGCTTAGGACTGAATGTTTAGCAAATTTTTGTAGATGATTTTAACTTTTTTTTTTTTTATCGATTAATTAGTTAAATAATAAGTATGGAACACAAATTATATAGTCTAATTTAAAAAAAAAAAATTGAGAAAAATGTATCACCAAGAACTGAGTTAAGAACAGAGATTTCCCATGTTTCATTTCAGATTGACATAAATAAGAGTAAATGATTAATTTGACCATATAAACTGAAGAAGTTAAGTGATTAAGAAATAAAATTGCTAAGACCAATTGGGCTAGTCACAAAAAAAATGTGGGTTTCTCTAGATCATATTACCAAAAATTGTCCACTTTGCAATCTCAAGAAAATTTTGCAGCTCTTAGAAATTAGCTAGGAGTAAGCCCAGTACAGATATCAGTAAAAACCATCATCTGATTGTCACAATCTTCAAAATGAGGATTATGTTAGCCTTAAGGGAAATTTAATGCACAGCATAAGCATTCAAGAAAATGAATGGAACAAATGCAAGGTGTAAAATGCAATTCAAAGACACTTCTGTTCTATAACATTTTTTTAAAAAAACTCATATTATGAAAAAAGTTTAAGGATGTAATTCTCTTGTTTTTAAAATATAAAAAACTTATTCTGCACATAGATTTTTATTGAAAATCTTTTAAATAATTTTTTCTTGGTGGAAATTGTATGATGAAAAGGGGAGGGGTTGTTATTTAAGTTACCAAAAAGTATTACAAACATAATAGCTGTAAAATATAATTTTCTAACCTTTATGTTCTTTTATATTTTTAGAAAAATCATTTGTTAATAAATAAATTTATGAATGTAACTACGATAGGTGTCCATGCTTACCACAGTCCTTCTTCACAGACAGTCAAAGCAAAGCTTAATGGTCATACCTTTTACGCTCATTATTCTCTGTAGATTTTTAATTAAATTTCTTTATTTACTCTTATTTATATCCAACTTTAATGAAGCATGGGAAATCTGCTTAGAATAAGTAGGGCTTGCTTATGTGACTTTTATTCTTAAAATTTTAAAACTAAATTCAAAAGTATCTAAGCTATCCATTGGAAGCCCTTGAAAAAATGTATTTTCGGTTGAAATTGAATAAGAGAGAGAAGGTAAGAAGGAAGACCAAAATTAATTATTACAATATCTTGATTATTGTTATAGCTACGACTAAGTTTGCAGAACATAATAAGTGTAAAATCTAATTTTCTAAAATTTACATTCCAAAAAAATTTTATGAAATATACTTTATAAGGAAAATATTTACAAATGTACAGCAATGGCAGCTCATATTTGATAGGCTTTATATATGTATATATTTGTGTGTGGAGGTCACCTGATCCTACCTGACAAAAGGTTCAAAAGAGAAAGTTATATTTATACTATTATTATCCTAAATACACCTAAAATTCTTGCAATGTAAAACTTGAAAGCATTTCAGACATAAATTGTATTCCAAGATTAGTCGGAGCACTAGATATACATAAAATAGATTTTATTCACCTGTGAGAGCAACAAATAGTCTGAGAATGTCATTGGTTCCTTCAAATATTTTGAAGATTCTAAGATCCCTCATCACCCTCTCAAGACCAGTAGCCTTCATAAAGCCCATACCTCCAAGGATTTGAATAGCTTCATCTGTTACAGTCCAGGCACTGTCAGAGGCAAACACCTAATCAATTTTAAAAAAGCTGAGATCAATAAACATAAAAAAAGATTTTATTTAAGTAATTTAAAAATTAGTTCTCTCAGTAAACTGTTATTTATAAAATCCAGAACAAAGCAACAGATCCACAATTATACCAATCATGGGATTTTTTTTTCCCTAAACCTCTATACTGCCATCTTTTTATGCTTGTTTATGTGAATGATAAGGCCCTTCAGTTTTTAATTAATAGCTATAAAACTCTTAAAATGTAATTATCTTGAGTCTTTTTGAATTCTGAATATCCCTAAATAAGATAAGACAATATTTGTTTTGTTGTCATTTAATTATAAAAAGAACATATATTAAATGTAAGTATAATGGTACAGATGTACTTGACGAATAGACAAGTGATATAACTGAGACCTAGCCCCTAGTTGAGCAAATAGATAGTAGAGGATTATACGGAACAATAGGATTATTATGGTATTCAAAATATTAAAATACCATTCGGAAAATATAAGACTTTACTTTGCAATAAGGATGGTGGATATTGAGCTTGGATAAGAAGGTATGAAACTAAAGAAAGCTGAAGGGAAAAAAAATCTTCTCAGACTACAAAACATGGGACAAGAGACAAAAAAGAAATTAAAATATTTATTGTTCCTTTAGTACTATCAAGAAAAGGGATGTTAAAATTCTGATAGAAGATCCGAACGCTGAAATAGGTAGTAGTAAGAGTGAGAGGCACACATAAAAGGAAGGCTTGGTCTGGGCCTAATTGACAATAAGGAAATATTAGAGAACCTTTGCCTTAAACATGATTTAGTTGTTGATCGATCAGTCTTCCAGAAGCACCTGATGGTTAGACTCTCGCTAGTGTATTGGGAATTTAATAAGTTATCTAGCTCGCCACGGTGGTGCAATGGATAGCATACCGACCCGGAAAGCAGGAGATCCAGGTTCAAGTCCTGGCTGGGACAGATAGGTTTTTTATTCTATTCCCTCGCATTAATTGTTTGGAAGTAAATTGGCTTAAGCACTTAAGATTATTAGGACTCAGAAAAACTTACCATTATTGATATTGAAATTGCTAATGAATTTTATTTATAATGAAATTTAGTCCACTCTTGCATTTTCCTATTAAAAGTAAGGGAGAGAAAAAATTGATAGAAAAACACTAATGAAGAAAGTACCTTAGAGATAGCTGCCTCAAGGTGGTAGTCCACACTGCCAGAATCCATGTTTCCAGAGATGCAATAGGCCAAACTTTCAGTTGCATAGTGGAGCATGGCCATTCTTGCAAGTTTCTCCTGAATTGTCCCAAAAGAATCAATTCTTCGTCCAAATTGTATCCTAGTAGTAGCATGCTCAACAGCTTTCTTAGTGACTGCACGCATAGTACCTGAGAGAGCAGCAGCCATACCAAATCTTCCATTGTTCAAAATATTCATGGCTACCTATAGTTTCAATACAGCTATATAAATATATTTTTAACAAATATATTNTCCCAAATATATTTTTAACAAATATATTAAAAAAATATAAAAAATATTTTAGAAAACCTTCAGAGGAAAATCAAGTAGATATAGAAAGACTCTAAATTCTATTAAAATAAGAATTTCTCCTCTCATAGTAAAAAAAAATCAAATTTTTTAGATTCAACATAAGTATCTACAACTACATAAAAATTGAAATTGAATTATAAATTTTAACTCATCAAAAATTTAAGTTTCATTTCCAATCAATTACTATTTACTTTCCAGCATAACAAACCAACATGTTACAGGTGTTCAATTAGACATAAAGGGCTAAAAATATTTGTATAATTTAAACAAAATAGTTCTTATGCATTTTATATAGAGTTCAGACATTAATAGTTTGGAACCAAGTACTTACCTTAATAATTATTTGATTTTTTTTTTTTTTTTTTTTTTTTTTGTAATTATTGTTATTATTAACCACAAAAATTTACATTCTATTTCAGATGAAGACTTAATGCAAATGTGAATTAGTTTTGATCTGAAACCATATTTATGAAATATGTTTTTAATCAGAAGAAAAAACTGCATAAACTAAAGGGTACAAAACAATGGGTATGAACTACACACTTAACTGGTTATTTTGAGCCTAAATCAAACATACACAGTTTCGATGAAAATTAGAAAACAAGAAGACACACCATAACTTTATTTTACAGCATTTATTTTGGGGCCTTATTAAGTCTTAAATTGAAGAAATTAAAAAATTAAAAAATAATACCCAAGAAGGAAATCTGGAATTAGATGAGAATTAGGTAAGTTATAGACATTTTTAAAGAGGCAATAAGCAAAGGGTTCTCCTGTTTGACATCTAGCTAAAAACTGTCTAGAAATGCATTTTTAATCATTTCTTCTCTGGTGTTGAGGTTTTTTCATATGGTATAAACATTTTTTTTTTTTTTTTTTTGTGCACTACTATTTAACAGGCATGTAAATGGGAAACATACAAAAAAAAAATGTAATACATGCTCATTCTAATAAATACAATTTCAATACTCGCAATGCTTGTTTATTTGATACATTACTCTGTAATTAGCACTATCACACATTAACAATAACAGCTTAATATATATATATATATATCCCATATCCAAAAA
>KZ807274.1:436303-451375 GCA_000696205.2 Oncopeltus fasciatus | reverse complement strand
TATATATTAAAACTAGTTTAAAAATGAAAGCCACCGATGAAAGAAATAAATTAAGATCTGTAAGAAATACAAAGTGAAAAAAAGGGTATGAAGTAATAACAATTTTTAAAAAATAACTTACTTTAAAGCCCTGCCCAACTCCACCAAGTACATTTTCAATAGGCACAGGAACATTGTCATAGTAAACTTCAGTTGTATTGGAACACTTGATACCCATTTTCTTCTCAGGAGGGCCATTTGTCACACCTCCAAAAGATCTTTCGACAATAAAAGCTGTTACTTTATCCACTTCCTTACCTATTATTAAAGAGAAAAATACTTGTGAAGAAACTTTAAAAAATTAATAAGCACAAAGTTGCCATTTCTCTTTAAACACCGTACCAATAAAATAGGAGTGTTATTTATTAAGGTGATATAAACACTTATCCTATCAATCAAAAGCTTATCAATTTCATCAATGAGATTAGCTAGCCATGAGCAACATTAGAATATAGATCATGGGTTCTAAGTTTTTCAAATCAATAAAATTGAACAATCTTAATCAACCACTTTGACTTAAATTTTAAGTAAATACCAAGGCTAAAAGCAAAACAAGTGACCCAAAGCATTGATATGGATGCAGAAAATATATAAAATTGATTATAATAATAGATGCTAGTAAAGATTAACCCAGCAAAGGTATAGATATGTGATAAGGGAAATTTTATATATATAAAAAAAAGTAACTCCTAAAGAGAAAAAAAATTAAGTATAATATTTTAGCATATATTGAGGATACTAATTGACCTGATACAAAAAATATCTAATTTGACAGATTTGGGAATCAGCAAATTACTTATTTTGAACATAAGTTTCCTCTGATAGGGTTTAAAATATGTATTCTTATTCCTTATTAAAATATGTATTCTTACTCGTTATACTTTCAGTTTACATGTTCTATCAGATATATCACATATCAATAAACTTCTCCTTCTGTTGAATATTTCAAGCACTCTCTTTATGAAGTATAATTAGATTTTGAATTAACCTTAAAACTAAAAACGAATGTTTTCATAAAACAAGCAATACACTTACTTTATTGTAATAAGAGATATTATTATCATGAAATAACATTTTTAAGTAAATACAAATTAAAGGAATAATTATTTAAACACATTTTTATTTTCAATAATGAACCAATGAGAAATGTAATCTAAAACACTGAATAAACTAATATATAACTTACATTAAGTTATATATAACTTATCAACTAATATATAATGATTCTTAAACTAATATATAAATATGAGCTATATCATTTTTTCTTTTGACAAATTCAGAAATAAATTAACATATAGAAATAAAAATAATGAGGTAATAATTTTCAATAAAAATTAATTTAGCAAAATTTAAACTTTTTTTTTAATAACCCACTCATAGCAATGATTAACTTCTTCTGCAATTAATTGCATTTCTATTGATAATTATTAATTCGTTACATGAAATTACCTTATACAAATATAATGAATGGTTAGTAGTTGTGAGATCTAAAACCCCTTGATAAATATGAATATATTCCCAATAACAAATGTCTGTGGTTAACATTCATGTTAGATCTGCTCATTAATAAAATTTGTAATCGGTTGAACAAAGTGTGATGAGATTGAAGAATTGGGCTTGAATATAACTATTACTATATTCTGGTCCAAGTACACTATTTTATGATACTATGATTAAGAATACATCATCTCTCTGAAAGGCTTTTTGAAAACGTATTTTTAATAAGAAAATTTGTGACTGAGGCAGGAAATCACGCTAATAGTCAAATCTGATAGCTAGCAATTCAAGGGGCTTTTAAAGAAATTAACATCAGAGTCAATGAACCAAGTAAAGCAAACAATTTACCACAAGTGCTTGGAGCATAGAATAACTGTCATGGGTCATCAATATGGAAAATATTTAAATTTATTTATTTTTATTAACTACACAGAAAATGAAAAAATTAAACTAAGCTAGAAGGAAAATAGAAACTTGAGTTCTCAGTTATAATATGTTCTGATTTCTAAGATTTAGTATTTACATTTTTTGACAAATACAATAAATAAATAAAAAATTAATAACATAATAATAAATTAATAATATAATAAGACATAATAAACATTGCGTAGTTATTACATGAATTTAAAATAATCCAAAAGGTTATTTCCACCACCAATGATATAGAACTATCATACCTTCTATTATCCGTCTTCATTGGTTTCTGCAAACCATCTTCTGTTGGCGAGCGCTTTAAGACATGTATTCAGCCAGAAGATGGACAATGTCCGAAAGCGCTCGCCAACAGAAGATGGTTTGCAGAAACCAATGAAGACAGATAATAGAAGGTATGATGAATTTAAAATCATTATAATAATTAACTTTAATTAAAGTGCATCTTTATACACATGCATACACACACACACACACATAACTATAACAATTAACTGCCTATAATGATCTTAAAAAATATATAGAATACCTGTTTTAGGGTCCTTAACAGCAGTTTGAGCAAAAACAGTCATGATTTCAGCAATCCCACCATTACTGATCCAAATTTTACTACCATTTAAAATAAAATGTTTGCCATCAGGTGAAAGAACTGCTCGTGTTCTGAATTTAAAAAAAAATCACAATTAATTAAATTTGGCCATAGAAAAATTATGAAATTTCACTTGGTATATAACAAAAGATAATAAAAAATGCTCTTAGGAAGAAAACTTCTCAGCGCTTAGATAGCTGCATAATTAATTTATTACTTAAATAATGATATTAATTGTGGCATGTAATCCCACATTAAATTTTCTACAAGAAATGCAAAGGGAGCCAGAAAAAAAATCTTACTATCTCAGCCAGGAATCAAACCTGGGTCTCCTGCTTTCCGGGCAGGTATGTTTGCTAGCATACCTGCACGGAAAAGGGAGACCCAGGTTCGATTCCCGGCTGAGGTAGTAAAATGTTTTTTGCCTGGCTCCCTTTGCATTTCTTGTAGTTAATTTATTATTATAAAGTGATATTTTTCTTTTTGTATTTACGAGTTCATGATGAATAAACTAAAGCTAAAATAGGTTTTAGTTATTTTCTACAGCAATTTTTCAATGACATTTACCTTATAGAACCAGCATCACTGCCAGAAGATGGCTCAGTCAAACAGAAGGCCGCATATTTCTTTCCTGTTGACACCATAGGCAGGTACTTGGCTTTCTGTTCAGGATTACCAAAGAGGAGGATTCCCTGCAAGAAAACAAGCTTATATTTTTTAAAAATTGCTTTGGGTTGCTGCATGGAAGAGAACTGCCACCTGGTGGGTGATTTCAACTATTGGAGGGCGGAAGCTTAGCAGTTTTTTAATTGAACTTAAATGCCAAGGGAGTCGCAGTCATCCATGCACTGTCACAAAGTGATTGTCTCTGAGTCTGCAGTTCCTTAACTGACACCTAGAACAGTGGTTTCCTCTAAACTATCCTTCCTCTCAAACATAAGTAATAAATCCACTTTTTAAGTGGATATTCCTATTAAGGTAATTTAGTTTGCATAGATGTCGGTTACAAGTATTGTATATACGTAGTCATAAATAGTTCATTCTCAAAAAGAGTAATTTTTTTTTTTTTAATAAAAAGCAGTAATTAAGTGAATTTTTGGCATTCCTGATGAACAACGAGAAAGGAGGCTTGAGGCAGTGGCCTCCAGGAAGAAAAAGTTTTGATTCTTCTTCCCCAGACAGACAAACAGATAATGATATAGAAGTTGATTAAGAACTCATATGTGTCTGATGTATACTACATGGAATATTCTTTTAAAAAAAATTCATCTGAGGTATTTGAAACATAATGAGAAGAGGAAAACTATTATTTTGTAAAGCCATTATACATCCAATAGTTTATGATGAACATCTTTTCAAGTGTTCCCATTTTGTAAATTGTCAATTAACTTATATTTAAATGTGTTGAATTATTTTTTACACAATACAATATAAATTTACTAAACAAAAAAAACCCAGCATTGGGAAATATTTATTTAGCAGACAGAGAAATAGGTGATTCCCTGTAACATAAGTATAGTACACATTCTTAGATAAGGATTATAATAGACATTTCTTAATCTTAATGAAGGACCAATACTGATTCGATAATCATCCAATCTAATGTTATCTATAAAGCTTCTAAGGAGTAAAATAGGATAAACAAAGATTCTTAAGAATTTTAATAAATATAATTATGGCTTCCTGGATTCCAAGTATTATTGACTTAACTATATCTCTAGTCTTGACATATAAATAAAGTATACCTTAAAACCAATAGACTGATGAGCACCAAGGGTGATTCCCACTCCCAAATCATGAGAACCAACAATCTCAACTAGCCTGGCATACTGAGTGTTGGTAAGACCTAAGCCGCCATATTCTGCTGGGACTTGGAGAGAGAAGGCACCAAGGTCCCACAGGCCTTCCAAAGTGTGGGCCTCCACTTGAGATGCATCATCATTTTTCTCGGGGTTATTCACCTCCTGCAGCACAAGCAATATCACAGCATTTAATTAATAAACAAAAGGAATTATTTGTAATAGAGATTAATACATAAAGGATATTTTCAGATTTTTAATCAATGTAAAGAAATATTGACAGAATACCATCTGGTATTTTGATTATGAAGCTAATAGAGAATTCCACCAAAATAAACACTCCAGCACCAATCTCAAGACTTACCCAATATTAAAAGTTCAGAGCATAATGAAGGCAAACTTTTTGAGTTAAAGCCAACAATTTTTACAAATGTTAGAAAAAAATACATACTTATAATTTTAATATAAACTATTACATACTATATTATTAATTTTTAAATACTCATAATTTTCTTAGGTTCTGAATGAAAACTGTTGTAAAAAACTAGAATGCTCATTAAATGAAAATTGGCAAAAATTTGTGTTTAATTAGCATTTTAGTATTTCAAAAACTTGTAATCAATTTGTGAAAATTTTTGAACATAATGTTTCTAAAAATTGATACTTTATATACATATGATCAATGTAATATGTATTCTGTACTCCATAGGTTGGTGATCAATTTTCATGTAAACAGATAATTTTTTTTTTTTTTTTTTTTTTTTAATGAAATTTGGAATTTAAATTTGGTCTGCTTCAGCCCAGAGCCTAATTCTTCATATGAGATTGATTCAACAACTATAATGGTTAAATGAAGGTTTTAAAATGGTTAAATAATAGATTAAAAATTGTAAATATTTTTAACAGCCGACTGATCACAGCCATTAACTTATCAAGATATTAATAGTGAAGTGCAGTCGTGACAAATAAATTAAATCAGTGAATTTGTTCTTCTTATTTTATTTGTTTTTCTAACATCTCTACTTTAAATAGATGGTTTTTGTGTAAAATTGCAAGAATCTATCAACATATAAATGGCCATGTTTTATTCTTTGATTCATAGCTAACTATCCAAGTAATTAGTTATTCTATATTTGTAAACTGAGTGATTAGTTATTAAATATTTAGTTATCATTAGTGATTAGTTATTGTATAATTCTAAACTAACTTATTCAAAATTCAATTTTAAACTTTATTGAAATAAGAAATAATTTTACTATTTCTTCTTCCTTCAAAAATCCATTTAGTTAATGCACACTTACTTTGGCATTCTACATGTTATTCCATAAACCAAAAGAAGAAATATTTTCTCTTTTAATATTTGAGCAAATATTATAAAAAATCTACCCCTAGCAATGACTTCGAAAATACCTTAAATAACAAGTTCCATCCTAAGAGTTACTTCAATCTTATTTAAATTTTATCTTGTGAAAGTTTTATCCTTGAGAAACTCTCCACTTTGAAGCTATCTACTTTACTATGGTAATACGGTTGGAAGTGTTGAAACAGCTACTAAACTTGAGATAAGATTCTTTAAAAGCATTTTCTTCATTCCAACATAGAAAATACAATGAATGCAAATCACCAAATGTTAAGACATTTGGTTTTAAATATTAACAGGGAAATGTTAATTTAAACTTTTTTTTTTACTTAAATCAGTAGTTCTTCTAAGATATGTTAAACAGTCTCTTTTTATGGGATAACATTACCCAATTAGGGCTGTATGATCAAGAATCCTTTGGGTCATTTTAAATAGAAGCACAGAAAAAAAAATCAACAGAGCACTGAGAGTATTAAACCAGGGACCTCATTCTCAGTCCTTAAAGCACTGAAATACCATTCATTTAATACCATGGTACATAAAAACGGGATTTATATATATACACACAACAAACTTGTTATTTGATATTAATTTATTAATTGGCTTGACACATACAAAAATCATCATAATTCATCATTTCCACTCCTCTCACCCCCACTGTCAAATTCAAATCAGTGTCGTGAAGTACTTGATAAAACAGTCCCTCTCCCTTTCTAACTTCTCCTTCCACTTATGGTTCCAAAGCCTTTTCTTTAGAAAAGGCTGATTTCATGATGTGTGTATAATAAACTTAATCCAGTTTCAATTTCACCTACTGTTTTAGACGAGACTTTAATCACCTACTACAGATTCCACCATATATCACTATAGGTACTAATATATAATTTTATTAAGCTTATAATATGTGTTATATTTTATATTTAAAATTATTTATATTTAGTTCCCGTCATATATTTCAATGTTTCTTTTCCTTTTTTCATAATGTACATACATAGAATGCATATATTAATGAAATGCATTCAGTTTTATTGCATTCTTATAACTATAATTCCACTCTAATTTGTTTTAGGCCTAGATATGTTTTCCATTTTATGATGATTGCTTATATGGTAAGTTGAAAAAAAAATTTTTTTTTTAATACTTTACCCTAGCTAAAACCTTGACTATTTTTATATATAAACAAGGAACATTTTAGAAATAAATTAAATATATTTATTTGAAATATACTTTAAGAAACACAAAGAACTTCAACTACTAATCAAAATTTAATAAAATTAATTTGAAATAATTAGTATTTTCCAGCAAATATAAACTAGCCAAAACTTTTTTTTTTTGCCATATCAAAAATGTGGTAATTGTTGCCAAATATTACATTTACAAGTATTTATTACCAATAATTAAATTATGTAAACAATATTCTTGACTTGAATAAGACATTTAAGACAGTGCAGTCCCTAACCCACCCTCTTTTTTCGGATGTGATTAATAATTACTATATTTTTTAAAGTTAAGTTTAAGATTTTGCGTGCAATCCAAACAGAGGCTCATAAAGGCCCTCAATATTCCTTGAAGTCCATAATGATTATTAAGTATAAGAATTTTATGTACATTAATAGATTAAAATTATTATACTCCATTAACTAAAAAATATTAAAATTAATCAATATTATTAATTTTAATAATTAATGAATTAGTTTTGTTTTGATGCCCTAAGAATCTATGTAAATAAGGATAGATTAATACATTCTAATTGCAGTAAGCACTAATAAGAAAAGTGGCCTTCAGATGACAAGAAATACATTAATCCTTGGTAATACTTTTTTATAATTCTATTGTAATGTAAATCACATTCATTCATTAATTATTACTCCTAAGCTAATATCACTAAATTAGCACTGTTTCAAATAATAAGAGAAAAAAATAACCTTAAGGTCAAGGTAAAAAAAATTTTGAAATAAGCAAAGCAGGTGTTCCCTTCCTTCTCTTTGATTCTTTTTTTTTTTATTTCTTCATCACAGAAAAATATAATAAAAACAGAAAAAAGAATATATTTCAAAACTCACTGGCAGAGCAGTGTAAATTCATTAGCTCAGATGGGGGATTGACCATTAAACATTGCACACTATTTCTTATTTTTTTCTCTTGAAATTATACTAAAAGTAATTTAAAGAGCAAGAATTTTAAATTATATATATATAGTTCATTTTTATTTTATTTATCTCCCATTCATTCCATTCTAGGGTGAATATCTATATAAAATTTCCCATTGAATATATGTGAATATATGTCAAATATTTTATTTACTTACAACTATTATAGTTATCATAGGTATAAAAGTATAATGGAAATAAAATATCAATGAGTCTCATACTTGTAACTAAGACAAAGTAGACTGGTGTTGAAACTAGATTTTTGTTCTTTAAATTAAATTAAATTGTTAGGTAATTTCAAAATATCTAACAATTAATTTTCTTATAAACTGTTAAAAATAGCTATGAAATTTATTCAATCACATGTATCAAATGATAGCAGGAAATTCATTCCAAGTTTATTGATCTCGGGGAGGAATAATATTGTTTGTTGTAAGTATTTCAATTTGTTTACTGAGATAAGATTAAATGATAATTGAGTTTGCACTGTCCAATGTCTAAAAACTATGAGTGCCCTTGACTCCTCAACTGATTCATCTCATTGATTGCTGAGTTGACTTTGACAACATTCCTTTGTCAGAGAGAATCCTGTCCAATAAGTATATTTTAAAATAATCATATTTTTATTATTATATAATAATAATTAATAAGCATAATATGCATTTAAATTAAGTGTTTCAGAAATCCATTACAACAGAATTGGATTTAAATAAAATTCAATAATGCGTAAGGTATACTCACCTCAAAAAACTTGGATACTGGATCAACTAACATTTGAAGATTATCTGTGGTTTCTTCATTAAGTACATCAGGATAAGGGAAGACTTGGGCTGGCTGTATTGTTCCTCGGAAAAGGTTCATCATGAAAGACATGGATTCTTTGGGGCCGCCTTTGGCCTGTTCTTTGGGCTGAGCCGCAGCCGTTGCAAGTTTCCTGAAAAATAATGCTTCCTGATTAAACATAAAAACAAAAATCTTACACAATGGATTTTTTGATCCATTCATAATTTAATGAATAAACAGAATTAATAGTTTTAATAGTAGAATAATTATTAAATTTTAAATTAAAACACATTCTATACTAAATGCTGCAAATTATTTTTAAGAAAGTATTATAATAGGATTATAGCCTTTCTTATTCAAAATTTTGACCATCAATTTTCAAAATACATAAGCTAACTAACTAATTGAGCATCTGTGAAGAAAATGAGAAGACTAATAAAAAATATATACGACTGAAATTAAATATCTAAAAAAAAAAACTTTTGATGGAAGAACATTATGATTTGTTCAAAGATTTAGATAAAATAGTAAAAAAAGTTCCTGTGGATGTGCATGTGTGTATGTGTTTATTGATAAACCACCATGCCCCAGTTTTGGGACAGATTTAAACTTCTTCCATCAGATTCAGGCCACATTATCAGAAGTTCCCCTTAACTGAACCATAATTCGTGATAAAGATAGTTGTGTTGATACAATACATTAGTTAATAGGACTAGCAATTTAATAAAATTGTTTTTAACCAATTTAGTAAATTAACAACAAACTTACTAAAATTGAATTTAACTAATAAACAGTTATACTAATTGAGAGCTCCCAATTGAGAATTATTATTATTTAGGCATAACTTACTAACTTGGAAGTGAATCAGAGTGTTCTGAAAATTCTAAATCAGCTTCTAATGTACAATGAGTTATCCGCTTTCCAGCACTTTCAACATTTGGAACAGTTAGTACATGTTCATTATATATTATGTTAACATAATATCTCTAGTAAAATGGGCTCAATCTCTAGTAAAATGTTTCCAAACAATTTAATAAATGAATAAGTCAGTAAATAATAATAATACATATATGAGAAAAACATTTGATAAAAAATTTTTAGAAATCAATTTACTGTGCTTACATCTTTATTATTTTTTTTTTTTTTTTTTTTTTTTTTTTTTTTTGTTAATAAAACTAATTATTTAATGTTGTATCAAAGTTTATCCAGAAATAAATATTCATAAAAATAATTCACTCTCAATAGAAGATGAAAAGCTAAAGGCAATTTTGCAAGCTGTACTTCAACTTATATTTTAAGACTTAACCTTGACTTGAAGGTATTACGAAGGAAAGAGTAAAAATAAATAACCTTAAATCTATAATTATAAGGATCTAACATTTCTACATTTGAAAAATGTTTTAAATAATTGGTGATCTTAAAGATAAAATGAAATTAAAATTAAAAAACATATTCCTTCCATTATTTATATTCAAATGAATACTTTATAGCAATAAATTATAAACCTTCTTATTTGAGACTTATACGAAAATAATCATTTGTAGAATTATTTGGTTATTTTATTTCACAAGTAATTGATGAAGAAGTTGTCTGCCACCCAATTTTATCATATGCGCCAAGTTCTTACACTAACTGCTCTTCCGCTTGGCTAAACAGACTCTATCTATGTGAGACTAACAAATACAAAATAAAAAACTAGACTGTAAAATAGTTAACACGAAAAAAATGCCTTCTCAGAAGTTCATCTAAATCTATACTATATGCTACATATGTTTATACTTTTTTTTTAAAATAAAAAATCATATAATTTTTATTTGAGGGGGAAAAAGGTCATGATTTTAAAAGGAACCTAGGAAAAGTAAGTTGATGATCAGAAGACCGTAACTGTAATAAACTGCTATGTTAATAATTTACAAATATTTTTTTTCATTTCTTTGCTTGTCAGTAATTTTTTTCTATATTTCTTTTCACATTCATGCCCCGGTTAAACATGTAGGATAAAAGTTTAATATTTAATAAATAAGTTCATTTACCATTGGCCTCACCCCCTGCCCCAAATTTTGTTACTCTTTCCACCCTGTGATTACTAATAATCCATCTTCGTGTAATAGCAGTCACTTTCAGTAACCTAAGATTTTAGAATCTCCAGGATCCTCATAGAAAAAGGAACTAACAAAAAAAAAAAAAGACTCCAAATATTGGAACAAAGAAACTGCTCTGATTGAACAGCCTTCCAAATTTTAATGTAATAACTAAGTAAGAGTCAAAGATTCCAGAATTTACAACATTGTTTTCCTTAACTATCGAACTTAAATAAAATATATTTCATAAAAAGTGTTAAGTGTTTATAATACAATCATCTTTTTCATTGGTCTCTTGGTTAGCCAATTGTTGATCACAGTACAAACTTCATAGTTTATGGCAGAAAAAGTGGCAATAAACCACCGGCCAAAGGCTCATGGGTGCATTAATGTTGAGATATATTTCAAGAGATATTTCTAATTTTCAGCTTAGCAGGACAGAATAAGAGAGACACATGATGAAAGGGTGTGGTGAAGGTTAAAAACTTAGTACACCCTCAGTCACTCGATGTTATTTTTGGTGTCTCTCAAATTGTAAAGGGTAGATCTCCACACAAGTTTCTGTAAAAGCTTCCAGAAGCAGATAATTTTTATTCTTTATTTACTTTTAAACTAATTAGAGTTATAAAATACTCAAACTTATTTTGAGTAGACAACTCTTATCAACTAGAAATAATTCTATTTGTAAATAAGCATTTTCTTAAAGTGACTTTTCTACTTTGAGTATATTTATTTAAAAATTCTCTCATGCAGAAGTGTAATCTTAACAGATTTCTCATGTGTCATTGAAGATGGACATAAATAAGAATAAAATTAAATTTATCCAAATAAAAAATTTAGAGAATTCACGAAAGAACACAATGATCACGAATCATATACTGCTGAATCACTTCCCCCAAAAGTTGCCATCTACAGATATATACTACTATCTTCAGCCACAAATTGACTTTAATAATTTGTAAATTTCTCTACTATTAAACATGTTAGTAAAACATAATGCAAAATGAGCAGAAAGTAATTTTATACTATTTTTATTTAACTATTTAACCAAAATTACTTTAAGATTACATATTTAATAAATAAAAAATCCATATTCTTCTCTAAATGAGTGTACAGCTATTGTACTAAATCTACTTCAATTAGTTTGTTTTTTTCTAAATTCATTAATTGTTTTACAGATAATGAGACAGTTGTGCAGATAGTAATTCAATAATTTTAATAATTTTTGGCTTTTTTTATGATTAGACTTTAACTTTGCTTTATAGTAATTCTTGCATCCATTGTGAGAAACCAAAATGTTTAATAAAACTAAATAGTACATCATCAAAATAACAATATTATAATAGTTAATTTTCTTTACTACAGTAAGATGAGAGCAGTGAGATCATTTTTGAATAATAGAAATGTGTAAAATAGGATTGTGATTATTTCTAGAGGGTATTAATTAGGTCAGAGTGAAGGCTAAGGCATTCAATTAATCTACAATTAGCCTCAAAAGTACTGTATGGCATATAAATGCCCATAACCATTCACATAAGAGGTAAAATGTTCAAATGGAGTGACTGTTATTGCCAAGACTAAAAATACTGCATACATGGCTTGTTTTCAAAAGATTAAAATAACATGCAAGTCAAAATATAAACTAAATTATGGCGCAACGATTTCAAATTCTTCTGATAGATATAATATAATAACAAGAATATAAAAGTTAAAAAAAAAAAAAAAAGAAAAGAACGAAAAGCACTAAATAATTGAATTTGTATGGGACTTATGATATAAATTAGGCCATCAACTCAATAGCTAATAAACTAAAAAAATAAACTTACCTTTCATTGATTCTCTTAAGTAGCTTAAGAAACTGGGCTTCATTCTTAATTTGAGCTAATTTATTGGCAGATAACTTAAACATTTTGATATTACAACACTATCAAACCGGGAGAACTTAAAACGTTTAGTGACTAAAAAGAGAAATTCTTAGATGTTCTATGTACAACTTGTTTTCCCTAAAAATAAAAAGAGAAAACTGAACTAAACTAAAAAGAAGGTAGGCAGAAAGTTCCAACTTGCTATCACTCGAAAGACTGACCTTCATAGAGATAAATCCGCTGGCCTTTCAGCTTTATACGTCAAACTCTGACGAAACAAAATGTGATTGGATCTACTTTTAGCGGGAAACCAGTCCCACTTATAAATAAAGGTGGCACACTAATAAGTCACTAATACAGCAATAATCGCCAAGCAATTATTTATTCGCTGTATTTATCATCAATACATAATCCGAAGTAATGAATTTCAGATAAATCATGCGTAATAGATCGTAAAGAAATTAATTTTTTTATTAATTACATGTCAAGCTCTCCGGTCACTAATGTCGCTTAAAAATTTTAATTATTGATCATGAAGAAATTGGTTCAATTCACAACTTTGTCTTCTGTATGATCTTGTATAAGATTTTTCCGAGGTTTCAGCAAATTCTCATAAGGAATCAAGCTATTCACTTTGATCGGTTTTTTAATTTAATAAATTTTAAATCTACTAGTACTTTAAGTCAACTTTTGTAGCAAGCATAAATTCTTTCCAAATTAACAAAACAGGCATTATTTAAATTGCAATTAATAATTTTTATTTGTGAATACTAACCAATCATTGTTATAATTTCCATACATTTAACACTAAATAATTAAATTAGTCAAATTATTCAAATTAACACTAATTAATTAAAAGTTAGGATTTTTAGCTAATTAAGATGTAATTTAAATAAAAATCAATTGAATTCATTTGAAATAGTCATTAAAAAAATAAGTTGAATAACTAACATAAATTCAAATATTTCAAAGCAAAATAATACACAAAAACTTATAACACCTATATATGCAAAGAGAGGAGTTTTAAAATGTGAAAATACAAAAAATTGCCAATATACTTTAATTCAAAAGTTATTTTGGCTAGTAAATTTCGAGCCAAGAAATATTTTCATTACTAATAATTTATTATTAATAAATTATGAAAATGTTTTCAAGCATAATGGTTTTAAAAAAACTATTCTTCGCAATTTGCTGCTTTAGGTGTTTTATTTATACTATTCAGTCCTGATAGCCAATTTGTACGGAAATATCACGTTATTATTGGGTCAGTTTTATGAGTAGAATAACAATTTTCTGTTCATAGTTAAAATTTTGCCATTATTTACTGTGAATCATTTCTTCTCTGTTATCAATACGGAATGGAAATTGCGTAAAGTCTCTACTGATTCCAGATAAAATACCAGTATCTATATATTATAGATACCAGTATCATTATGCAAATGATAGGGCGGATAGCTTGTGTTGAAGGCATACATAAGTTACGGGCTGTATACAAAGGCATCAGTATAAACTTAAACTTGGTACGTCAAAACCTAGCATCAACCTAGGAACTAAATAAAAATCAGATGCGGTATAAGAACTTACATATCTAGCAGAGAAGTAGATAAATATTACCTTAAATACAAATCCTGAGAGCCCCCCTACGCAGAGGCAAACAAGGGAACATCGAAAGAAAAAATAAGATTTATCTAAATCGTAACTTTTTAATCTAACTTCATAAAAGTCGATATTAAAAAAAAAATTAAATTACGTATATTGCTTTTAAATATAAATTGCAAGGCTGTTTGTAAAAGAGTGCTGAAAGTTTTTTTTTTTTTTTTTCATTTAGCGGGCGCCGTATATAAATTAGAATAATGAAACTCAACACAAATATGTTCATTGATAAAATAAATATTTGAAAGATACACATATTTGTTTTACATACAAATAAGTAAATATATACAAATATTTGAAAATTTCTCCAAAAGAAATTTTTAAGTTACAAGGCAAAATTTGACTATAAGGAGTGGGGGGATACCTAAACTGAAAGTTTTAATCTAATAATTCATAAGTCAAAATTATTTGTTTTTCTAATGAAATTCGCAAGTCTCTTTTAAATGTAAAAATAAAGTTTTAAATTTAAAAAGAACTGTTAATGAGTTCGTTATTCAGCGAAATCGGACGAATAGAAGTAAGAGATTACTCGAAAAATCAAGTGCGTGAACAATTTTTTTTTTTCAAGGTAATGAATGTACTATTTAAATTCAAGTTATGACAAACATTCATAAACAGTAATGCTGAGTAATGTGCTTAGTTTGTAGTTTGCGCAGATCCAGCTTGAAGGACATTTATTTTTACTGGTAGCAAATTTTGCAGGAGTTAGCTATTTTGTGATTGCTCTCATGAAAGATTTGAAATAAAAATTCTCTATTTTTTCCAATTCTGCCTATTAGTCACTAAAAATGATAGTCCCTAAAATTTATATATACATATATATA
>KZ807274.1:410344-429780 GCA_000696205.2 Oncopeltus fasciatus | reverse complement strand
ATTTTATTTTTTTCATTATGTTCTTTCCTTTAATTTAAATGGTCAAAACCACTTATATTTTACTCCCACGAAATATTCTGTACAGTTTCTATATTTATAAAGGAAACTTTAAGAATTTATTGAGTTAAACAGCTTTAATGTTTGAAATTGTAACATTAGTAACAAATATTTCTCTGAAAGAGTAATCCTAATATTAAATTTACTTGAGAAAATTAATTTAATGGATGATGTGATGAAATAATAAAGAGTTTGATAGTAATAAATTCATAAGAATTATCAAGTAATTGATTAGCATTAGTAATATTTTTTCTAATTAATAAATTTAGACTATTTTAGTAGTAATTTTTAATAGGTACTATCTTAAAGTTTTTAATTGTTATTTCTGATTGACTAAAAGTTGGATTCATTGGATCATTCTTTAAAAATTTAGGCAGAAGAGGACAATTTAGCCAAACCTGGTTAAAGTGAAAAATATTAAATGCTGAGAAAAAAATTATTAGTATTGAACATATGTAATTTTTGGGTGAGCGAGTGCTTACATATTAATATACTGACATACAGTGCAGATTTGGTACTGCAGTGCAGATTTGGTACTACTTGGTATATGAGAATATCTCAAGGTTACACTATATTTATTTAAAAAAACAATTACAACTAATTCAAATAGTAGTTAAAATTTTTAACACAAACAATTATAGGTCAAATAGTAAGTAGTTAGTTCATGAAAGTCCTATGAAGATTAAAAATAAATAAAGAAGCTTCAGCATAAACTCGTAAGAGAGAATAAGCAAAAATTATCATAATTCCCTTCCATAAAAACCTGTACTATAATTATGGTGAACATGTTTATATTTGTGCATTAATTTTTTTTTTTTATTATTAAGTTATTTAAACCATGAAATCAGATTATTTCTCCATTAATGTCAACATTTTCACAAAAAGTATGCTATCTATATCTGGGCAATTGTTCTCTTGTGAAGTCAAATTATCCTTAATTTGTTCGAAATATAATTCTTAAAAAATATTCTATAAATGATAGATAATAATAAACAAAATAATATTCAAAATATTCTTGATGAAAATAGAATTTTCCTAAATCTACCAGAATATTTCATAATTGTAGGGCTTATCTAAGGGAAATAATGCTGAGTTTTATAAGATACCGACAAAAGTACATTTCAACCCCAACAAGGTAAATTTAATGATTCATAATGGATATTTTCCTAAATTGAGCATTTAAGCAATAAAACACTCAAACTAATAAGGGATTAATGATATAGAAATTAAAAAAAAAAAATTGATTGATAATGGATATTCTACTTAGAAAATTCAAGGCAACAAGAGAAGAGACAAAACACCTGCACTATAATCNTTCCTTATGAACCACTTAGGGTCATGGAGGGAGGGGCTATCTACAGGTTGCCATCCCATAATATACTTATAATAAATAAATTATATATTGCTTACTACTGTTATTATAGTATACCTAAAAATAAGCCTTAACTCCACCAAATGTATTATTCACATTAAAAAAATATGACTAATGTTCCCATATTTATGACAGCAAAATTATTTTAGATACCTACAACCTATATATAAGTATATACTTGAGTATAACCAAGTATATAGGTTATTGTTAATGCAATCAATATCTGCTAGGTTTATGCAAATAAGTTTTTTATTTAAAAAATAATCTCACAAAAAACATCTGTATTTTAATGTGTTGCTATTGCAATTTATGTTTACAATATACACAGCAAGCAAAATATTTATTATAAAATCCAAATAAGATTTTTTAAAATTTCAACATAACTTTTTTATTTTTTCAATTTACAAAGATTATTTAAAAAATACTCTAATTGTCTTAATATGTGTAGAGAGTACAATTATTTAAAATTCTTCTCTCTTTTTTTAAAAATATTTATACTGAAATTACAAGATCCCATACCTGTTGGTGAGGCGAGGTTCATCAAATTCAAGTTTTCCTGGCTGTTTGTAGAGCAAGAAAACATATCTGTGAAGCCCTGTAATAAAGTAACATTTCATTTTTTTAAAACATGTTTTTTCATTACATTGTTTCATAAAAAATTTTGCAGTTTGATTATAAAGGGGAAAATTAACAGTAATAAATTGAACATTGCATGAGGAGAGAAAGTGTCCAGCGACACATTCTTAAATGAAATATAATATATATTCCTAGGAGGTCAAGTGACCACCTCCGCTTGAATTTATGGGGAGAATTGTAGGTGTTAAGAGTTGGAGGATAGTGTATGTACAAATGGGTAAGGATGGTAAGACAGTTAACTATTGAAAATTGTGAAGTGGGAGAAGAAAAGGTCTCGAGCAAAAGGAAAATTAGTCATGGAGGAGGAATAAATTAATAAATAATAAGGAATAATTGTGATTATTCTGAGGGTTTTGAACGATAAGGAGCAAGAGCTTACCAAGCCTTAAACCAGGTGCACTAAGCACCAGAGTAAAGCACTGATACCGTGAGCCACGGCCACTGGTGCTTATGGAGGGCTGAAGGTAGTATATACATATCCTCCAATATATATATTCATATATCTCACTTTTTAGTACTAAGCCTTATAAGAATTCTCTATACTTGTAAATTTATACAATAAAACCTGTAAAAACAAATTGGCAAAAGAGAGCTATACAATCGAGATGTTCACTGGCCATGAGGGATTGGACAAATCAAACATTAAATTTTTAAAAAAATCTCCAATAGTTACAGAATGTATAAGATTATATAGTTATTAACTTCTTGTGGAAACAAAGGTCATTTATTTTGTTTTTAATTAATTGCTTTGTTTTTTCTTTGCCTCCCATGCAATGCTTAGGCTGTTAGAGGGAAGGGGAATCTACAGGTAGCCATTCTATTCCTCACTCCCATGGCACTGAACATGCATTTATTTCCCAATATAAGCCAGTCCAGAGTAGTATTCCAACAAGTAATGAATTAAAAATTGAGTATTTTTTCATCAACAATTACTAGTCCCTTGAAAATAAATGTGAAAAAAAATATGTTGTATACCGTTTTAAATGCACAGTATGAGTGTGTTTCAATATTCAATATTTATGTTAAATAAATATGTGCATTTCAATGGGGAAAATATCATAATAATTATAATTATTAACCATTTTCAATAAAATCAAAAATTCATAAAGTTTGAAAGCATTATAAGATAAAGTAACATTCAAATGTAAAGTATTCTTACAATGCTTCATAAGAATAGTTTTACTGGCATCAAATTAAAAAAATATTTTCTTCGAGTAAGAATAATAACTTTTAGAAAGAATATCCACTCAAAACTTTAAAGAAATAGAATTAAGTACACTATTTCTTAAAATAAATCATGTTTTAAGTATATATGCTGATAATTTTATAAATCACATTTACTTAACTCAGATTTACTTCTCATTTATACTCAACTGCAATTTCTGGAATCTACAAGAAAACTATGAACCTAACATTAAAATAATAATTCAATACATTTTCAGTAAACAAAGAACTAAAAAACAAAATGGTGAGAGATAATTTTCAGTTTCATTAACAAACTCTAATGAATCTATGAAGAAAATATATGCAATGAATACCTGTGCCTTTTGGAGGGGCTGAGCCAATGTAAGCGCTAAGAACTTCACCACTGTTCAGATCAGAGCCCTTGATGTTCCCAATTAGCCAGTGGTGCCATTCTCTAAACTTCGGGTCCTTCCTACTAGGAGCATCAGGATCTGAAATTATTTGTAAGAAATGTAATCTAAAGATTATTTGTAGCAAATACAATTTTTTTTTTAAACCCATAATTACAGTTTAGCATGTAGGGCTTCATTAGACCTACACTCTCTACTTCAATAATTTGGAAGATTATTTGGCTTCTTTGTTCTTTGATGTATTGCATATAATACATGTAATACTTTTTTTGAAAATTTTAAATGGGATTTATCCCAATAATTCCTACCTAAATTAAACCTCATTCTGTGAAATATGACATTACTGGTTCCTAACTTACCAATTATAAGTAGTTTGGACTTAAAGAGAATTTCTGTCAATAATAGACCACAGTTTAGCCAAATTTGAATTGCTAATATCAATTAAGTAATTAAAAGTAGTTAATTTCTCTAATACTGTAAGTACAAGAAAACATTTTGTGATTTTTTTTTTTTTTTTTATAACATTTAAGCTAACTTAGGACCCAGAAAGGAACTTCTGCTTTCTTTTAACCCAGAAAGCTTTCATTAAAGCACTTTATTTAACTATAGCAAATTTATAACTGTTAAATATTGATATGAAGTTTTCATTTAGTAAAACCACTATACACAATGCCATTCTTCCAATTAATTTTTCATGTACACAATATAAATTTTCAATTGAATAGTTAGGATAGGTCAAAACTGAATTCCATACCTATGATACATAGAATATTGAGTGCAACAGGTTTAGCATCACAAGTGACAGAAGATGAATTTTTGACTTTGATTTGAGTGGGAAAATTTCCCAAATTAAAGAAATTTGTCGAATTTTACTTTTCCCTTATAAATGTATGAGTCCCTCATATAAAAAGAATGAGTTCATTATTGAGCAAAATCAAAGAGTGAAAGTGAGGGATTACCTGAAATTTCAAATTCAATACAAAAAGTTTTTTTGATATAGCTGACATACTATTAAGTTTTGAGTAATGAAACTCGATGCAGAGTTGTTTATTGATGAAAAAATATATTCTACAAGTGTGGGAGATAACTTGATGTGGAAAGTTTAAAAACGAATTTGGAATGTATTTATACATAATGTAAAGATGTGATATATCAATGGCTAGACCACTAATCTATGCATTGTCAATAGTTCGAAGACCTCCACTACCCCCTACCATTAGAAATGTTGAACAAAGATATTCCTGTTTCTTGGTGACCTACTCAGCCCAGAAATAGCCAAAGTCAGAGAACCTTTTCCTTGGCACCAGCCTTACAGAAGGGAACTACTTGCCATCTCTCACATTCCACCACAATCATCATCTAATTATCTCCAAGCCATATTTTCCTAACTCCTCTTATAAGCCTTTTAACTTCAGTTATCTTTAAAATGGTTACCTCATCTATCTTAAAATGAATCCTTCCACTGGATGCAATAAAAGATTATAATGTGAAACACCTGGCATTTGGCTTGTAAATGACCTACTCCCATGGCTGTACTCTCTATAATGCTGTTTTCACTATAAAAAATTTTTTTAAATTGTAATTCTATCCTCCCCACACACAAAACCATGGTTGTTAACTATCTTTCTGTTACCCTGGATTTAAAAAAAAAAAAAAATATATATATATATATACCCACACACATTTTTGTTTTTTATTCCCATCATTCTATTACATTCTTGAACGATCTTTCTTCTGACCACAGTCCAGTTTATACAATTGCCACCTTCACTAACTGGTCCATTTGACTGGACATTTTTCAGATCTCTACAAGATAAGACCCTTCATCTTGGAATTATCTTGAAGATCTCAGAAGAGCTAGATGATGGTGTACAATTCTTTAAAATCGAGTTTCAGTAGATCCTTTGGAAGGCCAACTAAACCATGAGTTCACATGAGCTCTTCCCATATTCAACTAAAAACCTCTTATTATCTAAACGGCAAGCAAGAAACCTGTTCCAGAGATATAGGTATCACTCAGATCGTAGAAAGTTCAATCAGCTATCCCATCTTGTAAAACAAAAACTAGATGTTATAAAAATAAGGCATTTAATACTTCTGGTCTTTCACCTGCAGAATTCTGAAGCACCATAAACCAGAAGTCCCCTTTCATTGAGGAAATAATTCCTAGGCTTATTCTGACAAAGACAAGGCCCAAATACTTGCACAGCATCTCAAAGAAACATTCACTCCCCATCCATATCCTGATAATTTGTAAAATAGCACTGGCAATAGTTGAAAGGTCACTGGAAATTAATTTACCAATATCCTAGTGTATTAAGGCAGCAACCCCTTCTCAGGTAAATATAAATTAGCATCTGCTTAAACTCAAAGCTCCCGGCTATTACTTAATCTTTTGGCTAAAACTCTGAAATCTTCCTGGAAAAGCAATTATTAACCTGACCTACCACCACAATTGTGTCCTTTGAACTATTCAATTTCCACTCCTCTGGAAATTTTTCAAAATCATCCTGTTTCCAAAACCTGGTAAATCTATCCATAGTGCATCATTCTACTGTCGGATCAGCCTTCAGTGATCAAGGTTCTTTAGAAAGTTTTTTTTTAAATGAATGGTACCTATCATAAATTATTTAAATGTCTTTCCTAATCATCAGTTAGGATTCCGTTCCCAGCATTGTACTACCCTATTGATTTCATCTCCTATTCTCTTGAGCAAAAATAAAACTACCCTGATTTATAGAAGTAACTGAAGCATTTAATAGAGGATGGCGTAATGGTCTATTACACAATCTCAAATCTATATTCCCAAGCACTTAGTATAATCACTGTCTGTAAGAGAATGTTAACTTCCCACCCCCAATGCCTCAATACCCTAATAACACAATGAAACAAATCCTATGAAAATTATTAAAACTTGAAATATAATCACTACTTACCTTTATAGAAAGTAAAGAATTTTTATCTATGTAAAATTTGATTTAAAAAAAAATTAGGATTGGAGAAAATATTGAAAAAACTATCATGAGGATATTCCTCTGCAATTTGCTAATAACCAAAAATGAGTTAGGAGAATGAGAGGGGAGGGTTCAAATAACCATTACTTGTGCTATTTGAACCCTCCCCTCCTATTCTCCAAACTCATTTTTGGTTATTAGCCAATTGCAGAGGAATATCCTCATGATAGTTTTTCCAATATTTTCTCCAATCCTAATTTTTTTAAAATAAAATCTTGTAAAATAATTGTTCTCTTTCAATTTAGTTTGGTAAGAACTGAATTCCATACCTGTCATACATAGAGTATAGAGTACATCAGGCTCAGCTTCCCAAGACACAGAAGGAGGATTCTTAACTTTGGTTGGTGTGAGAACATTTCCTAAGTCCACCTTGTCTGTTTCATATTTCACCTAGAAAAATAAATATTTGAAGTTAGTTTTTAAAACTCATATTATGTTATGTCAAACAAATTAGACTGAAGAAGCAATTTTTTATAGAATATTATGATTTAAACTAATTATAAGTAAGATATTTTTATAAAAAATTATAATTTATATATATTATTAATGCTGCAAGAAATGTATGTTATAACTATTCATCATATGGCTTTTCTTGTCATGACAATGACTCATGAGTCCTCAAGGAACAAATTCATGTTTACAAACAATTCTATTATTGAGATACATTATAATTATTTATGTTATAATGAAATATTTATGAATATAAATGAAATGAATATGAATATATGAAATGTAAATGAAAATGTCAATGTTCAGACTTATTTCTGAAAAATGCCTTATCTTAAAAATGTTTCATATTGTATAAAATCAGTTTCTCCATTACATAATAAAAAATCTACATTCTGAGACCCTTGGATTTGCATGGACAAAAGAAGGATTAACACCATCTTTCTGAATTCTCATGGGGTGTTAAACAAGGAAACCTAACCAGAGCAGATCTTTTCTCATTATTTATAAATTATATTGAGTATAAAATGGACAGTGGGCATATAATCAAGAGAGTAAAAATAAAAATGCTAATATATGCAGTTAATTTAGCACTGATAGCATCCAGGCCAGGGGTTCTTTCAAAAATGATCAACGATTTAAAATCGTATTGTGATAAGTGTAATCTGTGCATAAATCAGAAGTCGAAGGTTATGGTGTTAAGAAATATGGAAACGTTAAAGGTTATGGTGTTGAGAAATCTGGAAAAGTTAAAGGTTATGGTGTTGAGAAATCGATGGTGTTGGTATTCAGAAATGGAGGAAAATTGTCAAAAAAATATCAGTGGTTTTAGGGAAAAGTTTAATGGAAACAAACTCAGAGAATGAATTTTACTAAAACCAAAACTATCTTACATCTTATTAAAAAACATCCAAAACATCCTGCAAATAAATTAGTAGTCACAAAGAAAGCTCTCAACAGTGCATGGAAAAATGTAATGACTAAAATATCACTCTTAGATCTAAATTTCATAAATTTAACACAGCTGTGAGCTCTATAATGTGTCATGGAGATGAAATTTGAGGCACTTTCATATTTCATATATCAGGATATATATATATATATATAACATGCTTTACATTAAATGTAAGTATTCTATATATCATATTGTCTATGCATTATTCAGGTAATACTTATTTAGAGTTACAATTTTTTTTAATATATATATTCTGCTTTTGAATGGTAAAAACATTAAGGCAGGTTTGTTAGAAAATATTCTCAACATAGACCCAAAAAGATCTGTTTTCTTTATGTTCCCTTTCTTTCTCTGTAGAATAGGGAAAGTAATCATTGACACTGTTCCAGTACCTAATATTAACTTGTAAGATCTCAGTAAAATAAAGATAGGCTATAAACTAAATTAAATAATAATAAAAATTATAGGTATGAATTTAAGGTACTATTAATAGTGGTTCAAGAAGCTTAGAACTTATAAAATTTACATGCTTAACTAGTCATCAGTTAAAGGTATAAATAACACATGAATACCAGCATGAGCAGTTAAATTACAGCCTTCAGAAAGGCCTGAGGCAGACATATTATATTCAGGTGTAAACCCATTATTACACAGTTCAACAAATGCAGGATGCTAGTAATCATAGAATAAAGAGAATCCTTCAGTGCTCTATACTAGTAATTGTAACAGTATAATGAGCTGATGACAGGAAAAGTTATCTAAGTAAAATATGATTTCCGACAGTTAAACCTCAACTCAATGACTTGCCTTAACTTTAGTAGAAATTTAAGTTAAATATAAACAAATAAGAAACTAAAGGGTTTAGGGTTATATTCTTTGAGTGTAACAACAGGAATAATAATCCCAATAAAAGCAAAAAAGAAAAAGAAAATACAACATATTTTTGTAGTTTTTAAAAATTAGAAAATAGTATTTTAAAACACTTTTTAAAAACTATCTCAAAAATAATACATTAAGTCCTTGCAAACGGAAATGCTTTTAAGGAAATATGAGAAATATCTATAAAAATTATGGAAACCAACCAAAAAAGGAGAAAATATTAAAACAGTTAACAATTAAGAATTAATTAGGAAAAACAAGATAAATGAAGTGCAACAGCAAGATATTGTAAGAGTACAAACAAAAATATTTTTAAAAAAAGCCTAAAATAAGAAGCATTACAAATGCTTTTAATAATCAAAAATTTTAATTTTAATAATCCTTTTCATTCCAAATTATTAGATGTACTTTGCTACTATATTAAACATATATTTTAATAGATAAAATGTTATATATNAAAAAAAAAAAAAAAAAAAAAAAAAAAAAAAAAAAAAAAAAAAAAAAAAAAAAAAAAAAAAGAAGATAAACAATATCTAAAAAAGAATATTTTTTAGTGAAAGTATACGAGGTTCTTTTAAAAACTTGATCAAAAAAGTAAAATAAAACTATTATAACCCCTTAAATACTTGCACTTAGAACAATAATTCCCATTAATATTCCGAATTAAAAAATAATCTGTAATGTAAAAGCCATGTCATCTAAGCTGATTTCCCTTGTTTCATTAAAGAATGATATAAGAGTAAATTAAGAAATTAAATTTAAAAGCTAGAGAGAAAAATGAGCACTAAACTTTGCTTTACACTTGTCTGGAAGAAAGACTAGGGGAGTTAGCTCTCAACCATCATAGTAACATTCATGTATTTCTTTCCTTACAAGCATTTTTCATAAAAATGTTATAGAACATAAACATAAACTTTAGTCAATTACATTTTAAATGTATTACACTCCATAAACTTTTTTGTTGCTCGAATAAGACTGAAGACATTAAGATTTTAAATTTTGGTCTTCCTCTAAACCCCCTGCCTCCTTTCCCTAATCTGATTTAAACTAAAAATGAATTCATTAAAGATTTGCAATGAAAAGCCTAAATACTGAAATAAGAGGGCACATCTAACATTCAATATTACATTCTTAAATATCTTTCTTAATATCCTTTAAAATGTTATATGAACATTTTACAACTAATTTGTTCTATAGATTTTATTCATAACGCTAATATTATTAAATAGATTATATTTTGGTCTCCCTCTACAACCCCCATTTATCCTATCCAATTTCAACCAGTAAGAGTACCTTCAAGGATTTGCAATGAAAAGCCTATATATCAAAATTGGTTTCAATATTTTAAAAATGTGACGGCCTGTCCAACATTTAAAATTACATTCTAATACATAAAATTATATTTTACAATTATTTTGTTCTGTAGATTTTTTCACAATTCTAATACAACGAATATATTAAGGTTTTAAATTTTGGTCTTCCTCCTAACCTCCCCTTCCAATTTCAGCCATTAATGAACTCTTCCAACTGTTTGCAAAAAGGAGCTTAAATACCAAATTTGGTATCGTTTTAAAACTTGTGAATAATAGAATGTACACGTACACAAAAGATACATAACAATTTTTCATATGTCTCGCCACAGTACCAATTTTGAATGTCTTGATTCCCCTATAGGTAATCTGCTAAAATGTAATTCTATATTGTAAATATAAAAATTAATTTGTAAAGAAAAAAGTAAGGATATATAATTTAAAGTCTCAATTAATATGAGAAAATCTATTAAATATAGCAATTTTACCTCACTTCCAAGCAATTAATATTTATTTACGAAATATAACTAATAAAGTTCAATTAATAAGGTCATAAGCAGCACTTACACAATCCAATTTATAAGATCATTAGGAAAAGGTTTAGTGATAGTGTAATACATAGTGTAATTTTTTTACTGAATAAATGTCAGCTTCACAGTAATTAAAATCAAAAAGTAGTCAAGAAAAATGTTATCAGATATCAGATAAATTTATCAGAGTCGGAGAAAAGCCGCTCTTTAAAATTATTTAAAAATCAAGAAATAAACCTTCAGTGAATTAAAAGATAAGTACTCACATCCAGGACCCCTTCAGGCAGGGTGTCAATAACATCTGGCACAATTTGATGCTCCTCCATTAATTTTACAGAAGTCTCGTCCCTGTCGTCTGCACTTATGGGCCTTGAAAAGAGAACTGAAGCTGTTGCCAGCAGCAGGGTGATGAGCATGATTGGGCAGCGTTTGGCGGGAGACTTCAAACCCCTCTGGCTCCCATATGCAATGTGCAGGCAGGGGGCAAAGGAAAAACCTTTATTGTAATCGGGACGGGAAGTGGGCTATCTGACTTCAATCTGTCAACGGGGCGAATGAGGGCCGCGCTCTCACCAGAGAATAATAAAATCAGATCTCAGGCGACAAGGAATCAGATGAAAGTGTCAATGGGGAGCGCTTCTCCGAAGGTGGCTGGGGGGGGAGAGTAGAGGTAGTGGCTGCGCGCAATTGTGAAAACAACCTTGCGCTCCTCTAATCTATTGGATAATGCCTCCTGCGCATCTGTAGCTATGAATCGTCAACGTACACCAATGGGTAAATAATATCTGGATGGAACGCCGGCTAAGCCAGAGTGATCCGAGATGAAATGCTAGGCCTGGGTTCGAATCTCTCCCTGGACAGGATTTTATCGAAAAATAAGCTTGCCAAGTGCCATAGACATTTATAATAGGGTATTCACCTTAAGATACCGCTCTCCAAAGCAGAACATATAAGTATTCCTATATCACCTTCAATTTTTTAAGTAAAAAAATATATAAATATCCGGTTTGGAGACGGCCACTCTTTACTTCCATCCTATAAACCACAAGATATATTTTTTTTTTTTAAATCAATCTCATTGCATAATAATTATTCGAGAAACAACTGCTTCCCACACCGACATTCCCTAAAATTATAAAAAGATTTGGTACATTTTCTTTTCTTTATGACAAGCTAACAGTAAATCACCTACAGCTCTCATTCACAGCTTCATGAAGACTTGGCCTTCATTATAACCAAATATTAAAAATAATTTTTGTTTTAAATCACGAAGAAGGGGGGGGGGGATAAGAGTTAACCTCTAAAAATGAGATCAAGCTTTAAAAGAAAATGTACAATCTAGATACAGCCGGACATATTTATTCCAAATTGCATTAAATTATTAAATAAACTACAATTATAACGGGATTTAAGAATTTAAGTAATCAAATGATACGTAATTAAATCAGACTGATAACCACTAAAGAAAGTGTTTTTTGTTGATTTTTTTTTTTTTTTTTAAAGTGCGTGGGTTTTAAGGGGAGATTAAAATTAAAAGTATTTTTAATTTATTTTAAAAAACATTCCTATAACACTAACATTCCTATAGACAAATCCCTCCAAATAATTGATAAAAATTGGAATACTATCCGTGACCATACTACACTATCCCGGTCGGCTTACCTAGAGTCCCTTTCCCTTTGTTGTACTTCCGGGTACCTCCTATACCAAGGTAAATACTACAACCAGATTAACGGTCTGGCTATGGGAAATAACCTTGCTCCCGATATTTCTAACATCACCCTTAACGACCTCCTCGACTCTATCCTTCCCCCGTTACACAATGACATTTTCTTCCTTAAAAAATATGTTGACGACCTTTTTCTCATCCTCAATCCCGAAAAAATCCCCCAAATCCTTACTGCATTTAATTCATACCACCCTCGACTGAAATTTACCATAGAAAAGGAATCTGATTATCAACTTCCTTTTCTTGACACCCTCATCATCCGTAACACCAATGGTTCCATCTCCACTGACTGGTATACTAAACATACTTACTCAGGTCGTCTCCTCCATTTTAACTCATCTCACCCTTATCATCAAAAAATTAATGTGGCCAAAAACCTCATCTACAGAGCACTAACACTCTCTAACAAGACTTTCCACAGAAAAAATATAAAACGTGTTACTGACATCCTCCTGTCCAATGGTTTCCCTACCCACACCATTAAAAAACTTTTTAAAGAATTTTTCATTTCCTCTTCTCCAACTATCCCCCTCCCCCAAAATAACGACCTTGTTTTCCGTTCTCTTCCTTATATTCCAAATCTGTCTGAAAATATTAAGAAATCCCTCAAAAAAACTTTTCCCAACCTCAAGCTTTCTTTTTCCACCAATAACAAGTTAAAATCTATTTACACCATCCTCAAAGACCCCATCCCCCTTCCTAACAGAACTAATGTCGTCTATAAAATTCCCTGTTCCACACCACATTGCCAAGGCTCTTACATTGGACAAACAAAAAACCCGATTTCCCGCAGAATTAATAACCATAAAAATGACATCAAGAATAAACTAATAAAAACTGCCCTCACCAAACATGTTTTTCATGAAGCACACACATTTGACTTCGACAGCTTAACCATTCTTTCCACTGAACCCTACCAACACAAACGTCTTTTGTCTGAAACCGTTCACATCAACTTACAACACTATCCAGTTAACGACAGAACAGACATAGAACAAATTTCCTCAACTTATTCTAACATTTTTAACATTTTAAAAACCAACAACCCTCCGTCTCAATAAACCTGTCAAAACATTTTTCTCAGTTCCAAAGTCACTTATTCCCAATAATACCCTTCCCTTTTTTTCCTTTGTCCTTTTATTGCCCTCTCTTGTAACAGGCCGCTTTCCATTTACACCTTCCGCCTGCCTTGTACCTGCTACCCCCACTCCCCTTTCTATTTCATAACTCAAAACAAATTCATAATGTTCAGTCATGGAAATGTGAACTTAGGGACAGGACGTCCTCTCTCATCTTCATGATAGGTAGGTGTGGCAAATTACTGCTTTAATGATATTTCAATTGTTTCTTGTCAATTAGTTGTTGGTTTGCATGTTTTTTTCAAATTGGTTCTTTTTTCAATATTGTTTTCATAAACTTTTAATTGTCTTACATAGCTTTCTACTTTCATACTCTTGATATCACATTATATTATAATTCTCTATTATACTAATTTCAAATATTACTGTATTCTCATGACATTGTATTTCTACAGCCCTGAAGATGGCTTACAATGTAAGCCGAAACGTTGGCAGATAATCCTTCATTATAAAAAAATACATTTTTTTAATTTGTGTTTTTTGGATCTACCTCGATCGAACCCCAACTAAAATCATCTTAGGATTAATTTATTTTATTTTATTCTATTCCCTCTCATTAATTGTTTAAAATTTACGTGGGATAATAAACCACAACTAAATAAATATTTATAATTAAAAGTCTTTGTAACTTCCTTATTGTTATTGATCCCAAAAATAATTTATGAAGAAAAAGAGGAGTAAAATGTCATTTGTATATGATAACACTTCCCGAAAAAACGCATATTGAGAAAGATATTTAATATCATGGACCTTCTTATTTTTAAAATACTGAAACCAATTTCGGTATTTAGATTTTTCATTTTAAATCTTTAAAATAATTATTTTTTAGGTGAAATCAGATAAGGATAAGGGGCGGTTTTCATTGAGACCAAAATTTATAATTAAATTTTCCAAAGCTTATGTTTCATCATATTCCTACGAAAAACGCTTGTTGAGGAAGAAAATCTTTCTTAATTTGGGTTTTATTATTTGGAATATATTATAGGATAGGATAATTACCGTGTTTCAATACATATCGAACACTTTTTTTTTTTTTTTTTTTTTTTGTAATTCTAAAAATAACAAAGATATTAAGATCATAAATTTCGGTCTCTACCAAAATCCCCCTCCCAACGGACCTATTTTAGGCATTACCGAACTCATCGAACTTTTTTAGTATTATAAATATATCTGTAGCTATNCCACTATGGTCCTTTTATGCCTTTTAGTAAAAATATCACTAGCAATCCTTGTCCAGGGAAACTATATGTTAAGTTTAATGCGTTTAATATTAAAAGTTCATATTCTTCAATGTGAGGTTTTGATATCTATTGAATTATATCACTATGAAGAAATAATTAATATATTCTTACATATATAGGATATCCCTGTAACACATTCATAACTATAAATAAGGCGAGTTGAAATATTTAGAATTTTTTTTTTCTACCTGAAGTCAATCTAACATTCCCTCCCCCCCCCAAAAAAAAAAAAATTAAAAACTGGTTGAGTTACCATATCTAGAAGTGCAGTAACGGTGAAGATTATCCCACTATCTATCTACACACTTCAGTACTTTTGTACTTAGTTAAGAGCCAATTTCAGGGCGTGAAAGAATTCAGATATCTGCTTCAAATGTAACTAAAATCCACGAGAATACATTGATTTCTTTGTTTCTGTTTTAATACAAGTTGTCAAACAAACTGACAATTGATTGTCATTATTCTAACTTCAAAACTGGCAACAGTTAGAAATTCAAGATGGGTACCAATTAATTTAGCTTATCTACTTATTCCTAGTGATCTAAGTTGCTGGCGACAAATTTTTTTTCTTGAAGCGAGAGAGGGTAAAGGAGGTCCGGGGCGAAGCAAAAAACCCTTATAATAAAAAATAGGGGTCCAATATTTCGTATGAAGGTTGCAAGAGTGTAGCAGCAGAGTAGCTGTTACTAGTAGCAGTCACAAACAGCAGTTTATTTGGCTACTGATAAAATATTCTAGAATCGAGATATATTATTTTCAGTCATGCTTAATCTAACTTTAGATTGAGCTAAATTAATATTATCGTAAAAATTAAAGGAAATGTAAATTTAAAAAACTTCTTGGAGTTAGATAACTAATGTTACTCACCCTTAAGACACTTTTGGGCACACTGCTAATGACATCTGGGATAACACCATGTTTGTCCATATTGAAAATTAATGCTTCTGATAAGTGCGATAACAAAGCTCCCGAAAGCAGGTAAAGAGAATAAAATTCAAACATTTCTGGAATCAGCTGTTTTGGATTCCTTCACAAATTTTATCATAATAATTGTGTGAAAGAATATTATAGAAAAGCAAATCATACTCAGAAATATGACCTTCTTTTTTGATATCTTGGTCATTCTAGAATAAGTTATCCATATAAAAGTTCCGAAATAATATGGATGATGTATATACTACTTATGTACTCAATGATATCGATTAAAATTATTTAAAATAATCGTTATTACCTGCTGAATGAATTTATATAAGTTTTTTGTTTTACTATTTTTTCGAAGGTAATTAAATTCCTCATTTTTTATAATAAATAAAAAAAATCAGCATTTAAGGTTCTTCTTACAAATTTCATTAATGGGAAAAATAATTCGAAGGAGAGAGAGATTTAGAGGGAAATCAAAATGGAAAATTATGAATTTGAAAAAATATATGGAATAAAAATTTGTGTAAAATATATTCTAATGTTTTTATTCTATAAAAATTTTATTAAAAACTCTTATAAGAAACATGTTTAAGAATGTAATTTCGAGAGTTGAGTGAGCCGACTTATTTTAAGAATGTAGCAATAAAATTTAGAATTTTGGTTTTCTATTAAAAACTATTGAATAATTTATTGTTGTTTTAAACTGGATGAGGAGGGGGAGTGGGTTAACACCACAGGGAAAGATACCAAACTTTTTAATCCGGATATCTTCGGTTTTATTTGAGTTAAGAAAAAGTTTATAGAACATAATAGAGGCAAAATGCAATTTTCTTACGTTTTTATTCAATATCATTTTTACGAAATTAAGAAAGATATTTTTGAATGTAACAGCAATGGATGAGCACTTCGCTTATTATTCCTTTCCACTTTACAACTTCTAATAGAAGACCTATATACCAAATTTTATTTTACATTTTAAAAATAAGAGGGCCTACCAAAACTCGAAATTACATTCTGAAATATATTCTTTAATATGCGTTTCACATTTTATCTGACTTCTATAAAAAATGAATTCTAAAAAAGTGGGCTAGAAATGATAAATACCAAATTTGGTTTCTGTATATACAAAAAAAAAAAAAAAAAAAATGGGCCGTTCGATGCTCAAAATTATATTCTTAAATATCTTTCTTAATATTAGTTTTTTTCGAAAAAGTATAATAAATAATATCAAATATAAATGTTTTAAAATAAAATTTTACGCCTATTATATTTTTTAATTCGTTTTTAGAACGGAAAAACTGGCTTAGTTTAAAATTTTCGATCCCTTCTCTAAACCCCGCCCTCCTTATACCGATATGTCAGGTACGAAGTTATCCAATGGTTTGCAAAAAAGAAAAAAAGTTTATGTAACGAATTTGGTTAGATTATTTTTAAAATCGGTGAAGATCCGTTGAAATTTTGCAAAAGTAGCGTCATGGTACCAACGAAAATAGCTTAATTTTCCTACTAAAAATATAAAGCTCAATGCGTTAGCCAAATACCCACAACTCCAGGTAAGATTGATTTAGCTATTGGAGCAATTATAAACAATTAACCCTGAATTAAACTCCCTAATAATAGATCAAGCCAATATCAAATTAGATAGGAAGGAATGTATTTTTTTTTTTTTAACACACAACATTATTCTAATAAAATTATAGAGTACTCTATATATTTTTAGAACACTCTATAATTCTTTTTTTTTTTTATTTTCCCAGCTTACAATTATTGGTATTCGAACAGATTTGATTGAAATGATTTTAAATGTCCCGGGGGCGTTAGTGGCGCTAGCGAAGTCTGGTGGGCTAGAAAGGAACTACTCGTAGTGGGAGTCAAAGTATAAAAGGAGGACTTGAATGTGAGGACACCGACTGGGAGGGGTGGCGCCCTCCTGTAATCCGGCTACCCGGAAGTCGGACTTGTGGGATGGATTGAGTCGAGGGGCCCGCCTGACTGTTGTTGCCAGGACGTAGACCGGGCGTCCGCACTAAGCTAGCCATCGACATAATGGGGACTATCTGGGGGAGACTGGGCCTCCCTGGTCTGCTTACGAGGGGCCTAGGGGGGTAAACCGAGCGCCGGAAGAACCCCAACGTGCCCGAGACTAGCAGTAGTGGGACCGCGCCCGAGAGTTCTGCAGCACCAGACCAGCCTCGACAATACATCCAGACACCTGTCTTTTTGCTCTAGCCAATAAATTTTTTTTTTTCAACCACTTGAGGAGGGAGGAACTATCTACAGCAGTGGTTCTCAAACTGTGGGTCGCGACCCCCAGTGGGGTCGGGTGGTGTGTCCAGGGGGGTCGCGGGATAAGGAGGAAAATCAAAAAAACAAATCAGTCATAGCTGTAGTTTTTATTAATAACAAAATTTATAGGCTACACAAATTTGTAATACACATACAAGTTGAAAAAGGTGTAATAATATTTAATGGGAAACATGAGCTTGTTTGGAATTAACCAATTTTTTTATGTCCGGAATGAGTTTTGTAATACACAAAATAATGTCATTTTCCAGGGTCAAACGATTTTTTGCTTTTGTTTTTATATTCACCATTTTGGAGAAACCTTGTTCACAGTTATAAGACGTAGAAAATGGCATCAAAGTCTGTAATGCTTTTGTAGACAGTTCTGGGTATTCATTTTTAATACCTATCCAAAATTTGTCGATACAAGCACTGTTAAAAGTGAGTTTTGCTGACTGATCACTTGAAATTTCGATCAGTTGATCATGTTGACGAGCAGTTAGCTCAGCTTTTGTTACGACTTGATCACTGAACGGATTGACTACCCACAAAACCCCACTCGTATCCTTATTTGGAATGTAATCTGTCAACTGTTCAATCAAACCTTCGAGATGAGAAGATACTAGTAAGGAGAGAGATGAAGTGTCAGGGGATGTACAGTAGGATGTAGACAGAAACCCTATAAACTCTTGAGTTAGTGTAAAATTTTCAAAATCTTCTTTCTTAACTCTTGCGTTCCAAACACTGAGTTTTTTTACAAATGCATTTACTCTGTCTTGAGCATATATCATATTTTTGTCTGGTCCTTGTTATTATAAACAATTCAAGTGACAACAATTTGTATTTATTTTTATAAGTTAATAGTTTTTTTATGGATAAAACTTAGCCAATAGTGTTTTTTTTTTTCATTTTTGTTTATATTTAAAAATAGGGGGGTCTACGAAATACTAGGTCTAAAAAGGGGGTCGCAGTGGCAAAAAGTTTGAGAACCCCTGATCTACAGGTTCCTCACCCCTTTCTCTAAACATTCATAAGCCAGAGACATTATTTTATTTATAGTTAAAAGCCTGCCCTGGAGGAGGTTTCAACTGGCAGCATCAGGATTTGGAGACCCAACTGATCCCTTCAGATACCACTTCATCTCCCCTATTTTAATAGCAAAAACTATTTATACTTAAGACTGGCTGGGAAGGAAGAGAGTACTACTGCTATCCATTGAAGTTAATTTTGTAAATATTCTTTCCTAATATGCATTTTTATGTGGAAATATTACATTTTATACATTACAGAAATAAACTCACATAACAATGAATATATATATATATATA
>KZ807274.1:359364-404999 GCA_000696205.2 Oncopeltus fasciatus | reverse complement strand
TAGAAAAATAAAATGTACCTACATCTCACTTTGTACACTTTATAGAAGGTTAACTTTGCACCTGAAGTGTCACAGCCATTTAAATTATTCTCAATTTATTTTAATATTTAAAAATAATTTGTAATATCTAATAAAAGTTAATATGTCAGACTTTTTCCATTTTAACTATCCTTTTATCGTGCCTCTAATATCAATGTTTCCTGGGCACATAAACCTATGTCTTTAAGTAGAGAAGAAGCATCAAGTGCAGAAAGATCCTTACGGGGATATGCTGTTATAACTTTGAATTCGTCAATCCTAAACCCTTGGACTAATAGGTAATCAAAAACAGTTTGAAGAGTTTCAGAGGTTCTAAACTTTCTGATAAAGAAATCTCCTTTAGGAGTTCTAAAGCGGAAAGTCATAATATCCTTTGATGATGTGTCATCATTAGGTTCATCAGGAAGCCGGGATTCAACAGCAAGTTTTTCAGCAGTTCTCTGTTCTTCTTCCTTCTTAATTCGTTCTTCTTCTTGAGTTTTGAGAAGAAGCTGCTGCTTCCTTGATTCTTCTTTTGCTTTGTCTAAAATTAAGGATTCCTGATAAGCCATATCCTGTTCAAGCTTAATTCGATCACGTGCTATTATAATAATTAATAAATACTTTTTCAACAATAATTCAAAGGAAAAGTTAAAATGCAAAAGAATCCAGGTTAAATCAAACCAAGATATTTAAGATGATAGAAAATTAAATAAATGTAATAGGAAGACAATACCTTTCAACACAATACCCATATTTTGAGAGAGAGAGAGAGAGAATTTAATTTTGTCAAAGTAGTTCTAATACTTTTTTGCTAACTAAGCTAAAAGACTGGCATAAATTAATAAACACCTTTTTTTAGTAAGTAGTTGTATTAAAATACATATTTATACATCATAATAACTCAATAAGTCATATTAAATTCCCCTGGCTCAGAAAACCTCAACAATTACAATCTATTAACATCGGTAATAAAGATACACATAACTGGAGTGTTACTATGTCAGAACAATATTCTCCACTAGTTGTGATTGAAATATTTCATTCATAAAAAGTTAATAACAAAATAAATATAAAAACAAAATGGGATAAATTTTTTGAATTTTTTTTTAATGAGTTTATTGGACTCCATTATGGTGAATAAAAATGAAATTTATAGATACACATTGATGCAAAGTCAATACAACTGTCTCAAAGTCAATACATTTGAGGCAAAAAGATTTACATTCACTGTCAGAGTTGCTAACATATGAAAAAAGTAAGTCAGACAACCAAATTTGGTATTAAACTTATTAAAACTAAATAAAAATACTTCAAAATTAAGATGGATTAATATTTATAAAGATTACTTGAATATATCAGCCAACAAAAATATATATAATGATACTTGGCAATATTTGAAAATTATTTATACTAATCTGGGTTATGTTATTTATGGCTAAACAAAAATTAAAATCAAAATTATTAAGATCATAAGAAAGTCACTAATAAAGTCAGTTATTACCAAAATTATTATACATTAATACAGAAATGGGTTCAATTAACTTTGCTTTACANTTTTTTTTTTTTTAATATTCAAATACTAAGTTATTGATTTATGATTGTAATTGAGGGAGTGATATATTTACACTTTACTGTACACCATTGTTTTATTGTATACTACATTTACAATAAAACAATGGTGGTTGATATAAAATTTAAATCGGGACATACGTATAATATATGAAAAAACAAGTAAATGACTTTATTTTATTGATAGATGCAGCAATAACGGATCTAGCTAATAATTATGACAGCTATTGATTAATTGACAACAAAAAAAAAGAAGAAATTAAAATGGTTTAATTTAATTAATGAATAAGTAAAACCAGATACAATGAGCATATTGTATCATTATATACATGAAAACGAAAAAAGTAGTAACTTGATCAATTTACTCATACTGCAATGGCATCAAGAAAATCAGTTGATAAACCAAATATAATTTTACAGTGTGATGCATCACTACTATAACAAGTTCATAAATGTTACTAACACAATAAAGGCTAATAAAATAACAGGATTAATTATTAATTAAATAATTAATAATTATTTATTATTAAATAAAACTTTTATTTAGATGCAACAAATCCAAGGTTTTAATACCTAACAAATATGATATTCAAAAGATAAAAGTTTATTGAATTTATACATATAAAAACATAGTGTCCAAATTGACTCATAATACAGTCTCAGATATATACTGAATGAATAGAATAATATATAAAGAAATAAGATTTAACATCTGCCTTGCCAGCTATAATGAAAATTTAAAAATTGTTTAATGGTAGTTTTCAATAATTCAATTTCATTAATTTCAAAAATTAAGCTAATATGCAATCATAACCCATAAAAAAAGAAAATTTTAAATACAATTTATCCCACAAACTTCTATTTATAATAAATTTCAAAATAGCGATAAAATAATATTTGTATTAATTTTTCATCATTTTGAATTTGAAAACAGATAGCTGTCTTATCTTTTAAATATTATTTTCAAAGAATTAAGCTCTTTTGACAATGTATTTCAGTGAATAAAGATTAGAAAAATAAAATGTACCTACATCTCACTTTGTACACTTTATAGAAGGTTAACTTTGCACCTGAAGTGTCACAGCCATTTAAATTATTCTCAATTTATTTTAATATTTAAAAATAATTTGTAATATCTAATAAAAGTTAATATGTCAGACTTTTTCCATTTTAACTATCCTTTTATCGTGCCTCTAATATCAATGTTTCCTGGGCACATAAACCTATGTCTTTAAGTAGAGAAGAAGCATCAAGTGCAGAAAGATCCTTACGGGGATATGCTGTTATAACTTTGAATTCGTCAATCCTAAACCCTTGGACTAATAGGTAATCAAAAACAGTTTGAAGAGTTTCAGAGGTTCTAAACTTTCTGATAAAGAAATCTCCTTTAGGAGTTCTAAAGCGGAAAGTCATAATATCCTTTGATGATGTGTCATCATTAGGTTCATCAGGAAGCCGGGATTCAACAGCAAGTTTTTCAGCAGTTCTCTGTTCTTCTTCCTTCTTAATTCGTTCTTCTTCTTGAGTTTTGAGAAGAAGCTGCTGCTTCCTTGATTCTTCTTTTGCTTTGTCTAAAATTAAGGATTCCTGATAAGCCATATCCTGTTCAAGCTTAATTCGATCACGTGCTGCACTCTCTTCTTCACTTTGAATTTCAGCTTCCATTCTTTCAGTAAATATATCAACAGTACTAATTAACATATTAAGAAATTCTTGAGCTCCAATATTGCCTCTAATAACATTCAAAAGTTGTATATTTAAACGGAATCGAGCTACAATCACTAATGCAGGGAAATCCTCTGGTTTAATAGTAGACACAGTTGAAAGCAATGATGGCCCTAAATTTTTATGTACTGACTGTAAAAGCATATCTCGGTTTCCAGTATTGGTTACATCCCACCCCCAAAGAACAAAATAAGTTGTAAGTAATGGGAGAATGGCATTTGATCCAAGGACTTCTGAGCAAAAAACATTTGTTAGTATGCTACCATCATGATGTAAATAAATAGCAAGCATTCGTTTGTCACGCCCATTTTTAAGTAATGCTTTATTAACAGCAAGCTCAAGAGGACCTGAGAAAAAGGTGGGTGATACTTGTCCATACCTTGAGGCATATCCATCAATAAAACATACAGAGCCAATGGTTTCATCTTCAACATTATCAGGCATAAGAGGAGCTATTCTATTCCTGTGGCTAACTTCATCATTAAAGATACCCTCTTCTACCAAAAGACTAGTAGCTGCATCATCAAAACTTTCAGACCCAGCCTCACTGTCAGAATCTTCAGAAGATACATTTTGTGCAATATTTTTTTTTGTTGTAGGATCTGGGTTGTGAGTTTCCTCCTGAAGTCTCACAACTGTAAGATAATGAAAAGGCTTATCCAATTTTAATTGATACAACTTCGTAGAGTCAGAAGTATTTTCAGGCCAGCCAAGCCAAGTCTGCTCGGGGATGCTGATACCTGTTATGCTAACGATTTCATTCTTAACCTCCAACACTGTCTGACTTCTAGGTATTTTAATGTTATGTTCTCTATTTTGGTTTCCATCTTGTACCCTCAATGAAACAAACAATTCAGAAGTATCTTTTTCTGAGCTTCCTTTCAAAATTTTGTGTTTATTTATCTCTTTGCTTCCAGAAGGAAATATTTGGTCTCCTGCTTCTGGCTGATTAACTCTGAAGTTTCCTTCTTGATCTCGCTCTATAGCCATTGCTGGTAATTGATTCGGTGTAAAACAGGGAGTAGTAAGATAAAGGTTAGTACTCTGTGGCATATTTAATTTTTTTAATATAGTATTATCAGAAACTGGAGAGCCCAATGAACTAGATGGCCAACCTGTAATTATCTGCTGACATACAGGAACTTTAGTATCAGCAAAGATAAGAGTTTTTACACATCTGACTGTTAAAGAATCAGGCACTTGAAGTTTATAAACTTTTGATTGGTAATGTACTAGAATATCTAAAATAATATTTTGACTAGAAGCAGAGGGAACATCAATAAAATCACTGCTTAAAGACACAGGCACTGGATTGGTCTCCATACTTTGGTCAAGTCCAGAATCATAAAGTCTCATCTGTTCATCTTGGGGAAGAGCATTATTTATTGCAGTAAGTAAATCCCATTCAGCACTATCCAGCCACATTATAGCCTCTTCTATATTATCGATGCCCGTACATTCTTGAAAGCTTGCCAAAATTTCTTCTCGGCTGCCTGACATACTGAAAAAAAGAAGAAAAATAGGAAAGTGAATTGTTTGGAAATCAGTAAAAAAAAAACCCTAAAAAACAAAGTAGGCTATCTCATTTATATGAGTACGTAAGTCTGTCAATATATATAAACATATAGATTAAATTCAAATATATAGATTAATCTCTCTATGCTCCATATAACTATAAATATATACATAATAAATAATACATATTTGAAAAGCCGCTCATCACTTTTATAATCACTCATTTGTTGTGGTGTTTCTGTCATGCCCAACAATAGATGTTATTTTTTTAAACTTGGTTTTTAGTCGATGAAGTTGACTACAATTTCATCTCTATGCAATTTATAACCATATATTATTATTACAATGTTATCATTCATAATTAATACCTCTGAAAATAATTTATTGTTTTAAAGAATTGTAATAAATTAATTAAAAAAAAAAAAAAAGGATTTCTATAATTTCTCATTGGAATTTTCTGAGGCCTCAAAAGAGTATCAAAATCAGTGTAATAAGTAGACAGTGTTACATGAAAATTATATTCTCAGAATGGATGGATCAAACTGACATAACTGAATCTGATTATGACAAACTTTAAGATCAAAAACTTTGATGAAGTTGTCAATGTCTACAACTGGACTAATAACATATTGGCTGAGCCATGTTCAGTCAAATATATACATAAACATATACTTATGTAACAAAGAGCATTCCCATGTAACGCATGCATATGTGAGTATGATTTTATTAAATTAATTACATCATTGTTGTATTAGAATATGTTGTTAATTAAATTATTTAGATGTTTGCTAATTTTCTTTCTTATGCAATAACTAATAACTTCAACAACAGCATTGTAGTTAAGAATATCAGAAGTTTTGGAGAAGTCTTTAATTTGAGTTAATATTTTTCTTGTTAACCGTTTACATATAGTTAGCAAGTTCATTATAGTTTAAGCCTGCATTTTCCCTTAATTAGAGAAACTTTTTAAAAGAAGGTAGCTCATTTTCATTAAATCATTCTAATAGTAGTAGCACATTATTCAAAATCTATAAAAGTCAGATCTCTTGTATCTTGTCTGTAGCTTTATATTTTAATTTCATCTGATTTAAATAGGTACCGGACTTTGCTATATTTAGAATATGTAGGAAATACATTTTTAAAACAGCTATTTATTAATATTGTCAATGGTTTTATATTTCAAAGTTTAAATTTTTATAATATTATATTGTTGAGGTACTCATGTCAAACATACAATCCATTTTGAGAATTCTAATTATTAAAGACTTACATTTCATTAATCAATATTAACAAGATATTTCTATGCTAGGTAAATAAAAATTTCTTTACTAAAATTGTGTATATGCTATTCTGATATATTTAACAGTTTATTTATTATCTGCCAGAGAGTTTTGTTTTTCTTTCTCTTTGTAATATAATAGCTTTGCATTTCTGTCTTACTGTAAGCAATAAAAAAAAAGAATAAAGTACTATGTCACCTACAGGACATAGTTACAGGTGTGTTTATACACAAACAAAGGCAGACTAAAGAAGGTGACTAATCAGCACACCATTCTGCCAGCCTGATTTTCCACATTCTATGAAGAATGGTATACAATTATTCCTGGGGGTTCCCAGAAGCACACAAGGAATTATCAAGGTCATTAAAAACTGAAGCGGTGAAAGACTAACTATTGACTGAGAATAATGAAACGTACCTTTAGCTCTGAAGTTCAGTGCTATAACTAATGGTCTAACTTAACCGGAGATCATTTTCATACAGTTTTCTATTAGCGGTTTAAATTACTTAATTTGTTCAATAAGCAGGAGGGAAATTACTAAGCAAAAAGTTACGATGTTTAACTTATTATTAAATATTATCCCATGTTCACTTGCTTTAAATACTTTCAATCACAAATGCAAAGTGATCTAGAGACCATAATTAATATCTCAGTTTTTATATCAATTAAATTTAGTTTTTTTTTTAATTTATAATACTTTTACTGAAAAAAAAAAAAAAAAAAAAAAAAAAAAAAAGAAGATAAACAATATCTAAAAAAGAATATTTTTTAGTGAAAGTATACGAGGTTCTTTTAAAAACTTGATCAAAAAAGTAAAATAAAACTATTATAACCCCTTAAATACTTGCACTTAGAACAATAATTCCCATTAATATTCCGAATTAAAAAATAATCTGTAATGTAAAAGCCATGTCATCTAAGCTGATTTCCCTTGTTTCATTAAAGAATGATATAAGAGTAAATTAAGAAATTAAATTTAAAAGCTAGAGAGAAAAATGAGCACTAAACTTTGCTTTACACTTGTCTGGAAGAAAGACTAGGGGAGTTAGCTCTCAACCATCATAGTAACATTCATGTATTTCTTTCCTTACAAGCATTTTTCATAAAAATGTTATAGAACATAAACATAAACTTTAGTCAATTACATTTTAAATGTATTACACTCCATAAACTTTTTTGTTGCTCGAATAAGACTGAAGACATTAAGATTTTAAATTTTGGTCTTCCTCTAAACCCCCTGCCTCCTTTCCCTAATCTGATTTAAACTAAAAATGAATTCATTAAAGATTTGCAATGAAAAGCCTAAATACTGAAATAAGAGGGCACATCTAACATTCAATATTACATTCTTAAATATCTTTCTTAATATCCTTTAAAATGTTATATGAACATTTTACAACTAATTTGTTCTATAGATTTTATTCATAACGCTAATATTATTAAATAGATTATATTTTGGTCTCCCTCTACAACCCCCATTTATCCTATCCAATTTCAACCAGTAAGAGTACCTTCAAGGATTTGCAATGAAAAGCCTATATATCAAAATTGGTTTCAATATTTTAAAAATGTGACGGCCTGTCCAACATTTAAAATTACATTCTAATACATAAAATTATATTTTACAATTATTTTGTTCTGTAGATTTTTTCACAATTCTAATACAACGAATATATTAAGGTTTTAAATTTTGGTCTTCCTCCTAACCTCCCCTTCCAATTTCAGCCATTAATGAACTCTTCCAACTGTTTGCAAAAAGGAGCTTAAATACCAAATTTGGTATCGTTTTAAAACTTGTGAATAATAGAATGTACACGTACACAAAAGATACATAACAATTTTTCATATGTCTCGCCACAGTACCAATTTTGAATGTCTTGATTCCCCTATAGGTAATCTGCTAAAATGTAATTCTATATTGTAAATATAAAAATTAATTTGTAAAGAAAAAAGTAAGGATATATAATTTAAAGTCTCAATTAATATGAGAAAATCTATTAAATATAGCAATTTTACCTCACTTCCAAGCAATTAATATTTATTTAATTTTTTTCCAAGATTCTGATTATTATTTTANCAGTGTGTGTGTGTATACATAAACATATATTTAATGTATATATTAAATAATCTAAAAGGTTATTTCCACCACCAATTAATACAGAACTATCATACCTTCTATTATCCGTCTTCATTGGTTTTTGATGGTTTGCAGAAACCAATGAAGAGGGATAATAGAAGGTATGATAGTATATATTAAAGGTTTTCTTAGTTTCTCTATTTTTTTAAAAACTGCATATGCTAAAATGTTAGATAAAATAAATACTTAATACAAATTCAAAATTTGGGCAAAAACATTAGGCATAATGAAAACTTAGTCATAAAAATATGTTTTTAAACCAAATGCTATTGAGGGAACTATTTCCAAAGGTCTATCTAATTTATAGAGACAAAACCCTTGAATGTTTTACTTAGTAATTATAATGTTAAAAGGTATTATTAAATAATTGACACCTACTTTAAATTTAATAATACTTCATCAACTTCTCTAATTCAAAGAAATTTACAGTTGATATTATGTCAACTATTTTAATCTTTTAAGTTTACGGTAAAAATAATTAAAAGAATCAAGCAAAATAAAAGAACGAAATTCATAGATTACAATATTCGTATGACGAACCAAAAAACTTTTATATTTGAAAGTAAAAGAAGTTCCTGAAAAAACAGGCACAATGAAATGACAAAAATAACAAAAACCTAAAAATATAAACATAGAAGAGGTTTCATTTCTCAGAATTTAAAAGCTCAGTGCCTTTTGAATTATGTATTTTTTAACTCTGCATGAAGCAGTAATTTATCATTATACAATATTTTATTACTTCAATATTGTCTCTTCTAAAAATATAATTTAATTTTCTGCATATATCTAAATTAAAATAATGTTAAAAATACAAAGATGGCAATCGTAAATCACTTGTTCAGTGGCCTCAATAGTGTCCATTTTCATCCTTGCTCTATACTAACCCGTAGCACGTGTGTGTTGCTTTAAGTTATTGTTCGCGACTACTCAAATGTCCCAGTGAGTACAAATCTAATTTGTTAAAACTTATTAAGAACATTCTGAGTACCTAGTCAAGCTTTATTAGTTACTTATAACTAATATGAATCAAGAAAAATTGAAAAAACTACAAGCACAGGTGCGCATTGGTGGAAAGGGAACTCCGCGTAGAAAGAAGAAGGTCCTTCACGCTACTGCCGCAACTGACGATAAAAAGTTACAGAGCTCTCTTAAAAAACTCTCAGTGAATACCATACCAGGGATTGAAGAAGTGAACATGATTAAAGACGACGGTACTGTTATACATTTCAATAATCCTAAGGCTCAAGCATCATTAGCTGCGAACACTTTCGCTGTTACCGGCCATGGTGAAACAAAACAAATTACAGAGATGCTACCTGGAATTTTGAGCCAACTTGGTCCTGAAGGAATTAACCAGTTAAAACGCCTTGCAACGAGCGTGGCTGGCAATACCGCCGGTAAGGCTACAATTGAGGAAGATGATGAGGTCCCTGATTTAGTTGAAAACTTTGATGAAGCCAGCAAGGAGGAAGTCCCTAATAAAGAAGCAGGAAAAGAAAATGCTTTGCCAGCAAAGAATTAGTTAAAAAAGGCGTCTTGAGGTGAGATCAATGTTTTTATTTCATTCCTTCTGAAACTGTAAACTGATGTTTTTATCTCTGTTTAGTATTATTATTCTTGGCAGTTCATTTTTCAGTATATTACAGTTGCTTTTCTCAAATCTATCGAGATTCATGTTTATTGATATCCCTTATTCCTGCTATTTTATTAGGATCAGCCATCTATTTAGTGCATTGAGTGTAACATATTTTTGGTAAACCCATACATTATCGCTGATGTGTAGTTATTAACTCAGTATTTGAGATTATTTGCTATTATCTTCCTGTAAAAGAGACACTGCAAATTCTGGCACATTCAGTAGTTGTTTTACATCAATTTCCATAGAGGCAATTTTGATCTATAAATATGTGATTAGTAATACACGATAAAATGCACTTACATGTATTTGTGTTTTAACAATCTGTCTAACAGCAAATTATATATAAGGCTGGGTTATCTCATAATTGTGTCCTGAAAATTAAATAATTTATAGTTTTGTGAAATATAATAAAAATGGACCCTAAGCCCTATTAATCATTTCTTTAATATCAGAATAATTAAGTTAAATTACTTGGTTATAAGTCAAAATTTTAAGAGGTTTCTCTGTGAAACTCGTTGACTGTTATAAATGGCTTTCCCTTTTAGCTCTTTATTCTAACCTATATTTTTCAGAGCTGCAAGGAGTATTCACAATAAAGAGAGCTATTCCTCAAAAAGGTTTATCAGTTTTGTGTTGGTGGCCATCTTTAGCCTATCTTGATTATAGTGATCTAACTATATATATATGCATTAAGAACAGGAGGAAGAAAGAGTGTAGTGAACTCACGAAGAAAAAATTACAATGAGTATAAATTTCTCCCTCTTTAGAGAGGAGTAGAGAGACTAGCCTAGTGAAGTCTCCTCTCTGAGGAAAGGTGAGAAGACTCCCTGAAAATTAATCTCATTGTAATTTTTTCTTTTAGTGTGTTCACTTAACTCTTTATTCCTCCTGTTCTTATGTGTGTATGTATTGCAGCTGCGAGTGTTACATATAAGTATGTGTGAATGCAAAAATAAAATAAAAAACAGGTATTTGTTGTATGAAGCTCTCTGGATTTAGCTTTATCGTGATATTTGAGCTCTGCCTGGGGGTATAGGTGACCTGTTTGAATCAGAAAACTATTGATATTTGATAAATAAAAAAATCTGTAATTGTTTTTCTCGACCATATATTCTCACCCCTGCAACTGGATATGTGGCATCTTTCTGGGGTCACTAAAATACTCTTACTTAGACTTACTCTATATCATTATTACATCTCCAAACAAATTTGTCCCAATTTAATTTCATAAAGACACTCGGGCCATCAATATACCATAATTAAATAATGGCCTAATTCATAAAACTGTTCAGAATCTTAATTTTCTTCTGACTTCAACCATTCTAAAAATCATACTAATAGAAATAATTTTGTTATTCACTCAAACCATTATGGATCATCATGGAAGTATTAAATTGAAAACCATAACCAGAGAGAATTTGTTGGGGTTCAGTCAAGTTTATTTAAAACATTCAATATTAAAAAAATATTTTGGGCGGGCGGACAAGGTAAATCCAAAAAATACAACTTAAAAAAATGTATTTTTTAAAATTATCTGCTAACATTTCGGCTTACATCGTAAGTCATCTTCAGGGCTGTTGAAATACCATGTCATAAGAATACAGATAAAAGTAAAATTGAATTGAAAATAAAAATAAATGATTTACAATTATATTATCATTTCTTTATGTCATTTTTATGACAATAATAGCGGAACGCTCAGTCATGTGAACGTAGGAACAGGAAGACCCCCACTCGTCTTCATGATAGGTATGTGTGGTTAATTGTTTTCTGCATGCTGAATTCTTTACATAGTTTACTACATTCATACTTTTGATATCACATTAAATTAAATTATGGCAATTCTGTTTTATAATATTGTAGATCATTTATTTTAATTTTACTTTTATCTGTATTCTTATGACGATGTATTTTAACAGCCCTGAATATGGCTTACAATGTAAGCTGAAATGTTGGCAGTTAATTTTAAAAAATCCATTTTTTTAAAGTTGTATTTCTTGGATCTGCTTTAACCGAACCCCAACAAAAAAAACATGTATTTTGTGCAACACCTTACTGTAGGAGTTTAAAAAGTTGGGTGTAAAGAATATTATATTGGTCATAAGGTAGAGGGATAGGCAGTTGAATGTGAGATTTGAATAATCTCCAAAGATCTTACCTCTAGTAATCTATTTTACCCTCTGCTAAGTTTTTTGAGAAGCAAAAATCTTTATTATTATAAAAATTACTGAGAAGAGAAAGAGGTTAGACCTTGTACTACTCTTGATAAGTAATCAATGAAACCAAATGTATCAACAATCCTGGCATTAGTACCAAACCTTTAAATGAGAAAAACCTTCACTGAAAAAAAAAGAAAAGATGTTCTGTTTCATCAAACTACCAATTGATTTATAACTTCTTTGAAGGCCATCTAAGTATTCGGAAGATATTTAGCTGAAGGCTGACGTAGATTAGTAATATAATTACAAAAATTATTTTTAAAAACATTTTGTACTATAATTAATAATTTAAAAGCTTACTTTACGATAGGATGAGATTTGAAAATACAATTTACTATCTCTTCAAGTTTAAAACTGCCTATAAGTATCAAATAATTTACAAACTTAAAAAAAATTTCAAAATTTGGTTTTATTTCATCATTTCTTGAACAGCGATCAGATATGGTTAGCTTGCCTGAGTTTTGAACCCTGATAGTATATATTTTAATTTATTTTTTTTACATATATTAACTATATATTTTAAGAAGAGAGGGATTATCTATCGTTCTTGGTGGTTGAAGAATTATAACTATTTTGGTTTTTAATTATTCAACCAGCAAGACCAAATTCTTGATAATGTTATGTTCATAAAACTTGCAGGTCAGCAAATTTACCTCCTATTATATTTTAGTTTTTTTTTAAAGTTATCTGAACTTTTGATAAAGTTATATATATATTTTATAATACTAATATGTATGTTTTAGCCTNATTTTAATTGGGGGGCTTAGAGCCATGAGTCAATCTCTTAAAAAATCATTTTGTGAACAGGGTAGGAAGTTCATGTCGACAGGTCACTGGGAATTTTTTTAAAAGGAAGAAATAAATAGTAAAGGAACAAGCTATATAAAACATTTGCCTTAAAGAGATCTCAAAATATGGGTAACAGATTCAGTTTTTCCTTATTGTCCTAAAATATGACCTATTAATAATTCTATCGTTCATAACAGAGCAGATCACAAACTTATATTAATTTAGTTAATTAATAGTATAGCTAGGCATTTTACTGGTTTTCTCTTATTTTTTGCATCCCTAGGGCTTTATCCCTCTGTACACTCACAAAAGAAATTTTTTTACCTTTTTTACTTATTCAGCAAATATGGTCATATTATATTTACGTGGGCACTACTTTGTACATTGAGTCAGTCTAAGTTACTATTATTCACTTTTCTATATTTTTGGTATGTGCCTGTAATCTTTCTGTTAACCTAGATCATGGTTACATTACTCTTATAACCATCAATCATATTGGCCATTACAATACATAACATGATTTACCTATATACATAATACATAAATATGATTTGAAAGTACATCCATGTCTCTTTTATGTTAAACTCTGAAGAGCTTGTTTAACTTCTTTTTTTAATTTTTTTTTTATTATTTAACTACTTGAGCACAACTCTTGTGACATAGTTTGCCATACCGTCTTCACTAAAATGTGGCAATAGGAGTACTGTATGGTTTTGTTATTTATGTCTTAAAAATTTCTGTTTTTGGAAAATTAGATTTTTTTAATCTTTGAATATGCTTATCTTTACTGTTCATATATAGGAATTCATTGAAAAAAGTGAAGAAGGCTTGTAGATCCCTTCTCTTTTTTAAATAAAAAATCAAATTGGTTATTTAAAGCTTCTTTCAACAGCCACTGCTGGGTGGATCTAATCAGGATTGGGATCATTCGATTTAGGGACAGGTACTCCAAAATTAATCAATGAATTGGTTATTTTTAGTTAAGAGTATTTTCTAAACATTATTTTCTACTTATATTTTTATGAAAAACTCGTATATTTATTACATAATCTCAGATATTTAAGAAAGTACGTAGGAGGCAGATTGGACCTCACTTTTCCAAGATTTTAGATTAGCCCTGAGTTAGCCTTGGTCAGCGTTCACTCCTAAGTATCTTGCATGTAAAAGGTGGGCTGCTGCCATGTGTACTGGTATCCAATGATATAAAAGTCTTAATTTGTGGTCACTAGATTAAATAGCCTGGTCTTGCCCTCTTCGTCAGCCTAAGATTCGGAACACGGTGGTCTAGTGGTTACTCTCACATGGCCATGTTGTTTAGTTATTTTCCTTTAAAGTTGCCAGTGCTTTATAAATCTATCGGCTTTTAGTATTTAGTTGCTTAGTTTGTGTAATTAACTTGTAGAAGAAATTAATCCAAAGTACTCTTGAAAACAAATAAAAGTTTCTCTAATATTACATATTATGAGTCCATCCTACTTACGAGTTAATGAAATTATGATGTCACCAATTAAAGAGACTCGTACCCTTTATCAATTTTTATTCTGTTTCCTTGCACTAAAAATTGTTAAAATTTGCGTGGGATTAAATACCACAAAAAATAACATTTATAAAATTAAAATTTAAAAGTGAATAACGAGAGTCATTTAAGCAGCTTGACAATGTCAGCTCCTTCGAGCATAAGACGATATATTCGTCTGCCTTATTAGACTCTCGGCACTAGTGCGGGGAATTTATTAACTTATCAGGCTTGTCTCGGTAGCTTAAATGGAAACGAACCGGCCCGGAAAGCAGAAGATCCAGGTTCGTGTCCTGGCTGGGACAGTTAGATTTTTATTCTGTTCAATTGTTAAAATTTATGTGGGATTAAATACCACAAAAAAAAAATCATACCCTTTACTTATTTTATAACAGTTCTACAAAACAATTATCAAGAAGTATCCATGATTTCTACTTCACTTTTCAGCCCCAAAATTGGCATATACTTAATCATTAAATTATTTTAATGGGAGTTCATTCTTGTTTTAAAATATTTTAAATTTAACTCCTTTGTTTTTAAACTCAATTGCTTTATGTATAGCTTATCTAAATGTTTTTCTTATTTTTTCAGGTGAAGAACCAACAAGCCCTCTGTTACCTGATAGGAACACTGAACAGATTCCTGTTCTTGTGTCAAATAAAAATTTATATAATACTATAAATATAAATATATTGTGTAAACATCTGTATNAAAAAGCCGCACCTGTCTGAGTTGATTTATTTTAAAGACCACATTCCTTCCATACTTCTTCGCCCCGAGGGTAATACCCGGGTGGTCACTCTACGTAGTGCTAACAGAGTATTTACGCGACCCGTCAGCCGAGTCATTCCCTTGCTATTGGACCTATGCCCCCTTAGCTTATGATCAAACAGTTTTCTTTTTTTCTTTTTTTTTTTTTTTTTTTTTTAATCCATAATGTGCTTAAAGATTTGAATATTATGAAATATTCATTAAATAATGGGTGTTATATATTTTGGTTGGTTAACATTTTTGAAAATTCATTCTGAAGTCAGGCAGATAATTTTAATTAGACATTACTGGTGCTTATATTATTTCTCTTGCATCTAGGAATGAATTGGTTCATTAAAGTTATTAATGTATATAAATTTTACCTATTTTATACTTAAAGCAATATGTTTGTTTACTCTGTTTAGCTAACCATTTTTCATTTAATTTTTTGTAGTGGAAATATATATATATATTTTTTCTTCAGTTTTGTTTGTCATTAGTGCTGTTATATTTTAACTTCTGATTTATTAAACACATTTTTATATCAACTGTTTTTTTGTTTTTTTTTTCTGTTTAATCACTAGATTATCTTTGTAACTAACCCTCAAACAGGTCTATATTTCTGTTTTTCCTTATTCAATTGTGTAGAAGCTTACCACTGCTGTAAATATACAAGAATAACATGAAATAGTTTAATTTCCTTTTAGATTTTGGTGCTTTTATGGTTAGTCATTGAATCATGATTGCAGAGAACAATCTTTGGAATATAATTTAAGACTAAACTCAATGAATGATACATGGAATCATATCATGTCTGACACATGATTGTTGTTAAAGCATAATATAAATTTTTGACAGGTAATATTACACCAGTTTAATAAGAAAACTAGCTCTTTTAATCTTAATAAATAGAGTTGAAAGCCTCCCCTCCATTTAGTTTTACTCTTTTTTTATTTATTTTTTTTTTTCTACGCTTTTCCTTTATTCAATACTTCTCTGTTCTAACCCTAAAATAAACTAGAGTTTTTTTTTTAAAGATAATTTAACCAGCATCTAAGTCTAAGCATGTACAAGAGATTTAAGTTTTTTTTTTTTTTTTTTTTTTTCAATAAAATTGAACCAATTGTATGTGGGGATTTACTAAGACCTAAAGTTGTCATACTATTCTGGTTTTTTTTTTTGTGAGAGTTGTCATTATTAATTTATCATGTTTAGGTATTAAAAATGGATATAAATTAATACTGATAAAATTGTAAGAATAGAAATTTGCTGGAGATTCAATACTTGAAGTGTTGTAATACAATTCTGTTTTTTTTTTTTTCATAAGAGTTGTCATTATTAATTTATCATGTTTAGGTATTAAAAATGGATATAAATTAATACTGATAAAATTGTAAGAATAGAAATTTGCTGGAGATTCAATACTTGAAGTAGTAAGCACTATTTTAATTTCATCTTTGTTTGAGATTATTTACTTTACAAGTGCTTCATATTAGTATCATGACATGAGATCCTGGAGGTAGAGAAAGGAAAGATGTCGGGGCATACTGTTTTGCGTGCCTGGTTTTTTGCTCTTCAATGATGAATGGTAAGAAAATTTGTTTCCAGGAGCATACCAGGAATTCTCAGAGTTATTCCAAACAGAAATAGGGAAAGAAAAATGTGTACAGTCAGAATTTAATTTAATTTTACTCCAAGGCAGGATCAAAACAAAACTATTAGTTTAATAGCAGGAAACAAGTAATTATCTGTGTCATAAGATTTGTCGCCGAAGGATGACAATGCTTCACATCAGCCACAAGGTTCTGTTAGCACTTCGAAAACTAGGGTTTCCTCTGACCAGTTGATTGGTGTCCGGTCAGTGGTTCTATGTCACTGCCGCCTACCCTGTAGCTATGTACTTATCTACCTGCTAAAGTAAGATAAGAGAATTTTCCTCACAGGTAAGCCAACTCTAAAACAGTCACAGTAATATAATTTATAATTTATGACCAAGGATTTGCTTAAGAGACTGTATTTACATTTCTACATGTTTATATGATCAGCCACCTTTTTTCTGGGGAAATGTAAGTTGAAACTGTTATTGAAATAGAGGATGTTATCCTAGTTAGGCAGTATATTCAAAAACGTTTCTATTGCTGTAGACATTTTAATGGAAATTAAAAAAAAGGATTAACAATGGATAATTGTTAATACTTTTGCTCAGTGAAATTGGACTATAGATACAGTAGAAGGGCAAGCAAAGAAAGTTCAGAAGCATCTAATGAGCAGGTAACTGAATATCATAACTTAAAAAAGTTTTAGGAAATCCATAGTAATGCCTCGTTTATTTATAAGACTTTTTCAAAAGCCATGAGATTGTCAACAGAACACTTTATCACCAGTCAGTATATCTAACCACTTGTGACTTGTTAGATATAATGAATGGTGATAAAGTATATGTTATATTTAGTATACATTAATTACAAGAGGTCATTGAATCAGTTCATTTATATATATGTAAAAATGTGAGCTTTATTAAAAGAGTTAGGAATGTTAACAATTGTGAATACGAACTTAAAAGGTTTATTATTAATATGTAAATTCTTTTGGAAACCCTGTTTTATTATTTATTTATTATTAGGTGCAGGGTTCCTGAAAAGGAATCTGTTGAAGCCCTTCAATCCTCATGTATGAAGTCAAGAATTTTCATTCCTTAAAAATCTTACTACTCAGTTTTGTGCTTTTGAAAAGGATTCACACTTTTTAACCAGAACTTCTGCTGGTTCCATGTGATATATAAAAATAATCCAATGATGTTCATAAAGTATCTAAAATTACCTCTTTTGTCCAAACATGGATATCCAAAATAGAGGAAACCTTAAATATCCGGCACCGAAACACATACATTTCATGACTTAACCAGCATTTTTTACTACTATTGTTTTAGTAAAATGTTTCTGTTAGGGAAATGTTCTTTCTGGGATGAGTGGGGGGGGGTCTCCTCCGTGTAATATTAAAAAGTTGGTTTTAAGTAGGTCCTAGTGATGTAACCAAGGTTAGGTTACACTAATGTTTTTCCTCCAAAATATAAATTAAAACATATATAACATATATTTTATGGATATCTCAAAATTGCATTAGATAGTTTAAAGGTAGATTACCTATATGAAACAAAACCGATAAACCTACAGCATCACTTAATTCACAATTTGTGTTATTTCGGCTGTCCATTCTTGTAGATTTTCCTAATAACAAATAAATAATTAATTCAAAATATAAGTCTTCATCTGATCATAAGTCGAAGAAGCTAAAAATATGGTTTGTTAATAACTAAAATACATAAACAGGTGTGTGATTATCCCCGCAATTTGATATAAAAATTAGATTAAATCAGGTTTTTAAACTTTTATTAAAAATTGTTGAATGAATTCGTTAATAATGAATTGTTTATTGAATTCAGTCGAGGGGGTGTTTGGGAGCATCGCTTATTTTTTATAATATAAAGAAACCAAATTCTGTATTTAGACTTTTCATTGCAAATCCTTAAATCAATTTTTCTTGTTTTAAAACGAATGAGAGAAATAGGCCAAAATTCCTAATTGTAATATCTTCGATGTAATTTGATTTTGTCTTAAGCAAATTGTGACTAAAATAAAAATAAAAAAAATATATATATATTTTGAACGATGTGACATCATGATCACGTTCATTTTTCAACATTTTCTCTATTTAAAAATGCATGTGATAGGAAAAGAATTGAATAATTTCCGGGAACTTGTGGGATAAAGATAGCCAAGTAAAGCCTTCCCCGTGATTGTAACTTTTGTTATGTCATTTCACTTAACAGCTATCTCCTGCCATGTGTCACCAAGTATTGCCTGGAAATATTTTACGATGCCTGAGAATATTGGATCTAGTCAGATGTACATAGCCCTACAAAACCTTCCCCGTGATTGCAACTTTTGTGACGTCATTTCATGTAACAGTTAACCCCTATCATGCTCACAAAGTATTACCTTCCAATATTTGAAGGTGGCTATGAATATTCGATGTTGGACAAGGAAGATAAGTACAGTTGTAGATTGCTGTAAGATCTTTAATGTCACAAGTAACCTACAGCTGATGACTGAGATTACGGATTTCATTGTATTTTAGTGGAATTGTTTATGACATTTATAGTCGGTCACAACATTAAATTTTTTTTTTTAATAGTATTTATTTTCTTTGTGCTGACAAGGGAAGTAATGATGGGATGATGTTAAAGTTATCTTTGCTCTTTTATTACTATCAATTCTTTTTTTTTTTTTTTTTCAATTCTGTATAAATAATTATACCAACTTATTTTGCTTTTCCGGTTGTAATTTATTCGAATTTCAAAGAAGTACAAAGTCATGTACCCTTTGTTAACTGATAGACTACTTCAATTAGAAAGGCAATCCATATTTCACACTCAGATCTGTCTAAATCACAAGTTTTTATTTCCCAATTGTTCCCTTATGATCTCTTATATTTTTATTTGGCTAGAAGAGCATTATGCTGATTATTATATTCATGGATATCTAAAGGCTGATTGGCAATCCAAGTAGTAGTTATGGTGTTGATAATTTGTAAAAAGTGTTGAAGTACATAATATGTTATGTATATTATACATTATTTTAATATAAAACAATTTGTATTATAAAACATGTAGGAGGCAACGTGACCTCGTGTATGTGAGTTATTAAAGTGTTATTCACGGCGTACCTAGTTCCCATCTCTGAATTATCCCTTCAATAGGCTCTTGTGTATTATTTAAAATATGGTTCATGATTCATCATACGTGAACAAAAAGAAATAATACGTGAAACTTTGATTGTCTTTGGCCTCATCAACTAAAGAGGAAGCTGAAATGATTATTGCTAAGCTTAAAACTTAATTTAGGGTCATAGCGAAACCAGCTGAATATTACCTTGGTTTTGAGATCATTCAAAGCAAGGAAGGTATTAAAATAAGACAAAAGGCATTCATGTTAATAGGCTTCTTAAAAAAATTTCAAATGGATGAGTTCAAGGCAGTAAGTTCTCCCATCTTAAAGGAACCGGGAAAGGAAATGTTAAATAAATCCAAAAGAGACTTTCCTTATCGTGAAGCAGTGGGTTCTAATGTACCTAATGACAGGAACCAGACCTGACATTTCATTTGCTGTGAGTGTTGTATCCTGGAAGCTGGACAATCCTTCTGAAAATGATGTATGCAAAGTGAAAATAATTTTTCACTATCTGAAGGGTGCTCCTGATCTTGGACTGCTCTACAAAAGAGACTATGGTAAAGGGAAATCTTTATCGCTACTTGGATCAGCATCCAGTAGCAATGTATCACCTCCAAGATCAGCATCTTGGAGGTTCACATTGCCTGGTCTGTCAATGTCAGGAATAGTATGCATGTATTCTGGTGGTGCTGTCTCATGGGTCAGCAGGAAGCAGGCTTCTGTAGACATATCTACTACCGATGCTGAGGTGATTACTGCAAGCGGGGGCACCAGAGAAGTGGTTTGGCTGAAAAGACTTTTAGAGGAAATCACCAACTATAACAAAAGCATTTTGTTTGTAGACAATAATGCTGCCATAAAATTGGCTGAAAATCCGGTATGGCACACAAAATAGTGTACATAACACATATCCATATGGAATTTTTTTGTGAGAGAGGTACACTCAAGATAAGAAGAGTTGCGACTCAAGAGCAAACAGCCGATAGTTTTACTAAGGCCCTTCACAGTCCTCGACTAAAGAAGATCAATAAAGAACTGGGACTGAGTGTGTGTTAGATAGACGGTGAAAGTTTTATGATTAAACAATGAAGGAAGGTGTTGAAGTACATAATATGTTATGTATATTATACATTATTTTAATATAAAACTTTTTGTATTATAAAACATCTAGGAGGCAACGTAACTTCATGTATATGAGTTATTAAAGTGTTAGTCAGGGCGTACCTAGTTCCTATCTCTGAATTATCCTTTCATTAGGCTTTTATGTATTATTTAAAATATGGATCATGGTTCATCATATGTGAACAAAAATAACTATATTAGTTGAATGTTTCATTTGTATTTTATACTCAGATTAGAATATGAATTATTATACTCATATTATAATACGAATACATATTATATTCATGGATATATTTATAATGTATGTCAGTATCAATCGAAATATTATCTTGCATTTTGACAGTATAATTATTAATGCACTGATAATTTTTATTACTGATAAAAAATTATTTAATTATTTAAAAGTTATTAGTTGTTTTTAAAATTTAATTAAAATACCTTTTCGATTAATAGTACTCATTAATAGACCTTTTTATTATTTTGTAAGGCCTCTGAACTCATATAACTTAAGATTTCATTGTGCACAATTCTAGTTAGAGATATCTCTTTACATAAAATGAATTTCTGATATCAAATATAACAATGATTTTTTTTTTTCTTTAAGTTCAGTCAGAAACCTATTTTGTCATTTTATATTGTCTTTTAGCAGACTTGCTATCCTGAAATCAAGCTATTCATATAGTTAGAGGAGCTTGTACATTGGAGATGCTTGGAGTGCGTTCAATATTTTTGTTTGTGCTGTAAGTGGGCTGTTGTCTGCTATTTTTAAAGTAAATAAAGCAAATTTCTTATTATTTAAACTCTTTCATGAATTCATTATTGATTAAGGGGGAGGGCGGGCTTAAAATTTAAAACCGTTAATTTTTATTATTGGTATTACAGAATTACCTAATTTGCTAGAATTGTAATTTTATATCATTCCCATTCTATAACATTTAAAAAAATGCATAATAAGGAAAATATTAAGGAACTCAATTGAGGGTTAGGTGGCCCCTCTTAATTTTAAAATATGCTACCCAAATAATTTCCCTATTCTGATTTTAAATCAGATGAGATATTTACTCCAATTTATACAAGTCTTAATGAGATAGGGGAAGTCAGTTTACTTCTGTGTGGGCTTTTAAAGCTACATGTAGTAATTCTTATATTTCATAAAGTTATTCTTCAAACAGTCATCAGTTTATTAAACAAATTTTGGATACCTGTTCGTATCAAAAATTTTCGTACCTGAAATTTGTCTGAATACTGCTCATATGGATTAAAACATTTTTAGTTTCTATTATTTGCTACACTACTGTTTTTCCTTACCTGTGTGTAATACAAGTGTCTACTAAGTACATTTTTATAATCTTTTATTTCAATATTCTTTTATATTGCTGAAGTATTCTTCACAGTATCATATGTCATTCTGACAGTATTTTTATTATTTTTTGTCAGTTTAAAATATTAAAATAAATCCACAGTAAATAAACAAATAAAACTGTTTTATTGTTAGGATATTAAGCTCCAAATTTTAGAAATGAACTTCTGAAGGTATATATTATTTAATTTTGGTCTCCGATATAAACAAATTACAACCTCTACTTTATATCCCTTGTTTTGAGAGATTTTTAGGGTATTTAATTATTTAAAAAATATTCTACATTAACTAAATTCTAAGTCCTAAAACTGTTTGTCACTTAATGGCATCCCACCAAACTAAGAAATTGATTATTTCCAAGAACTTAATTAAGTTGCTGTTATATTATCACCAAGGATAGGTTATTAGCCCTCCTAAATTCCGGTGTGCTTAAACATTTGTGCAAAGAAAAAAAAAAAAAACTTTCAAAACAAGGCTATTATAATAGACATGACACTAAGAATAAATAACATGAAACAAACAGGAGTTATAACTTTTTCTTTTTATGTTTTTTACTCTTTTTTTTCTCTCTAATTTTATTATGTTCTTTCTTAGCAAGGCACATTTTGCAAAACCAATCACCTTCTATTGCCTCTTGAATTCCAACACATACCCAATGAAACCACAAATCGCATAAATCACATGCTATCATTGGACTACCATCATCAGGATGGTTACAAGCCGGGCATATCCATATTTGATTAGAATCAGTAGTATAAGTAGGCTCCTGAGTAACTGGTTCTGCGGGAAAAGAATAGCTCAAGTTCTGATGACCAGGTGCTGTCACTGGAATATTGTGGCTAGTAGAAAGCTGGATTCCTGAAGTTTTTGGTGCTTCATGAAATTCATCATGTTTTGTTACAGTTTTAATAACTATTTTATGTGAATTGGAGTCAGAATTCTTCATTGGAGGTGATGGTCCTAACTTAAATGTTATCTTTGGTAAGGGGCTAACAGCCTTAGGTTTATCATAATTTTTAACTTTCTTTAAAGGTTCAAAAGAAAACAAATCTTCAGAGAGGTGCTCCAGTGTTGACGTCTCTTTCTTTTTTTCTTTCGGTCTTTTCTCCTTTTTTTTCTCTACGTCTTTAACTTTCTTAGAAGTTTTAGGGATTGTTAATGTATTTTCTTGACTAGAGAAAGTTGAATTATCTTTTTCTTTGTTAAGAGATATTGGAAGAATGTCTTGAGTTTTCTGCTGAATGTTATTCACTATTTCATTTTTTGGATCAAATTCACCATGATCTTTCCATTCGTTTTCCAGCTTTATCTTCTTTTGGGATTCACTAAATAAATCTATGGCCGGCTCTATCTTTTCCTGAGCTAATTTTTCTCTCTTATGGTCTTTTTTCTTCTTCTTTGATTTTATTCTAATTTCAGTTTCATTCTTATCTTCAAAAGGGACTTTGTTTCTTTCTTTATCTTTTATTTTCTTGTCTTTCTTCTTTTTCTTTTTCGGCTGGGAAGCTTGGTTAGTCTCAGAGAAATCTAATTTATTGTCATCAAAATTATCTTCTTTATTCTCTGTTAAAATAAAGGTTTCATCTTTGTGTAAGTTTTGTAAAGGTCTTTCATCAGGGAAATTAATTTTAGGACTTCCACTCCCTATTTTAGTCTTCGGACTTTCGTGAGCTAGTTCAATAGGAGGACTCAAACATTCATCCCTAATTTGAGGAGAAAAGTATTGTTCTTCCAATTGCGGACTAAGGTTCTCTTCTTTAATTCTTGGGCTGTAAGTCCTTAATTCCTGAACAGGTCCATCATAATCAATTTCAGGGCTGCGCCTATCAAAGTCAAATCCAAAACCTCCAGGTTCAGTTTTGATAAGTGTACTTTTCCTGTCAAGTTCGAATGAGGAACATTGCCCATTTAATTCTGGTCGGAGATGATAAAGCTCAATAGGAGGACTCAAATTACCATCATAGTCCCCTACTGGGCTAGAATTCATTACATCAATATATGTTTCAGGGTCTTCGTAATTAAATTTTGCATGATTTGTATTAGGAAAGTATGGAATAGAAGATATATCAACCATTACATTGTTCTTAATATCTGTAGAGGATTCCTGATTAGTGTAATCTTTAATCGCACAACAAAAATCTTCAGATTTTACCTCTTTCAAAAGGCCACTCTCTTCATCAATGTCCATATTATCTTCATAGTTATCTAATTTTAAAGGATTATTGGCATTGCTTAAACTAACAGGGGGTAATGATTTCTTGTCTAATTTATTTTCAGTCTGAATATCAGTTTCTGGTATTGATTTTGGTTTATTGGAGAAAATTAAATCTCCGTCATTTAACACTGTCACAGTCTTGTCACGAGATTTTTTATGTTTTTTATGTTTAGATTTTTTGTCTGGCCTAGGCTTCTCACCTAAATGAGTTTTCTTTAATCTGTTTTCTTTGTCCTTTTTTTTCTGGCCCTCTTTCACTTTTTTGTTTGTATTCTCTGCAATGATCATAGGTTCAGGAGGGAGACTGCGGACCTCTGGGAGCTTTCCCTCTCTTGCAGATGATAAAAAACCAGATGTAGTCATCAATACACTACTAAGTTCACGAAGAGGTCGAGCTCCATCTTCATCTTCAATCATACTGCCAATATTCCTAAAATACGGGCGTTCAATCTTAATTCTAATAGGAGTTATGTCAGAAATTCCATCATAAGCAGGAGATTTATTATCAGAAAACTCTTCATTTTCAACTTGAGGAAACATTGGAGGAAGATGTTCATGGACATGGGCTGGACGCATAAGAACTTCTCTGCTTCCTGGTTTCAAATGATTTAAATGTGATTCTTTAGGAATGGGATATTTGGGAACATCAAGCACACTCCCCGATTCAAAATCTGTAATATATTCCTTTAACTCGGAGAATGAAATAGCCATATCTTTGAATGCTAAAGATACATGAGTTAAATTGGGCTCAGACTGTCCCATTATCATAGCATAATTGTTGGCAATGCGACCCAAGCCGACAATGTATTCCTGCATAAAATCCGTTAAAACTTCTAAAGGAGTTGACTGAATTTTTGACCAACCAATAGTTTGGCAAATTTGAGCTACGGCTACTCTAGTGGCATATCTGCTGAACTCATCCATTGCACTTGATATAATATTTGCACAGGACTTACCGCACCAGAATAAAATTAGGCAGTCATTGCCTAAATTAGGAACTATTCAAGACAACTAATAATAAAGGGAGAACTGACACTAGCACATGCTGGACGCAGCGCAGAGAACATACTGGAAGTTTATATAGGGTTACTCTTAGGACCCCTTTGATTTTTGTAACAGCGAGGTTTCCTATTTAACAGGGAAGACTAATACCTCACTATCACTGAGTTTACAACATTAATATTATGTTCACAAATTTAATATTTTCTTCTTAAAGTCCAAATTTATAAAAGTTAATTAAAATTAAAATTTTAAACAGCCTGCCAAATGAGGTAATTTCTTAGTTTCGGGTTCTGCCATGAGGTGTGACGTCACTCCTTCCAAGGAGCAAATTATACAGTATTATTTTGAAATTAGCGTATCTGTTCTCAGGTTTATTAGTAATTTAATCATGAGAATATGAATGAATAAACTTATTTTTCATAAAGCATTTACTTAATTATGGAAGGTTATTTATAACTTTTTCTAAAACTTGAATATTGATATAAAGAGAAAATTTCCGGAATTCGGTCTTGGTAGTTGAAGAATTGAAAATTAATTTGAAACAAAGAAAATTTTTACAATTCAGGACGACATGTTGGCTAAAATAAAAACTATTNATTATTTTAATAAGTAATTAACTTTTAGAACATTACTTTTCATATATACAACCATTTAAAAATATTTACATTTCTTTATCATTTATGGTAATAATAATAAAAAAAAGGGTGAACATATATACATATACCTCATATAAGTAAAAATACACATCTCTGCTCCAGGTGTAAAATATACTTCCAAATTTTTTAATATATGAAAAATAATCTGATTTTTTAAAATATAAATAAAAAATAAAACATTTTACAATCACAATATAATTACAAAATGTTGCTTATACATAGTTTTCTTATAAATAAAGGTTTCTTTATTTGCATATCAATTTTCAGTGATATACTAGACAGCAACGATCTCATGATGCTCGGTTACATACAACAATCTCATGATAATTATTCATGTTCTTGACGTCTTGATTTAACATCATAAGGTCAGGGACCAAATAATTAATAAATAATCTATCTATATATATAAAAGATTGAATTTGCCGCACACTTTGGCACATTCTTAATAAAAAAACAAAAAGAAAAAACTTTGGCAATATAAGGAAATACCTCCACATTCCACATTAATTAACAGTAAAAATATCCACCACTCAATAAATAATTTTTAAATTATTTTTACAAAAATTCATTCTCAGAACAACACAATAACAAAACAAGTAAATTTATAAAATATTACCAGCAAAAATAAAATATCAATGAATTATACATACATGACTTTATACATTTTTTTAACTTATTGTAAAAGAAAGTATAGCTTTCAAATTACTTCAATAACAGAAGTGAGATTAACAGCCATCCAAGGTTAATATTATTCTTAAAAAAAACATTTTGTAATTTTTTTACAATGAAGAAAAAAAAAGAAAAAAATGATAATCGCAAGAGAAGAGAAAGCTAACAGTGACACTACTCTCAAATTTATTACAAACTATATTCCCAGTAGGATATCTTCTTTTGAGTCTTTAAACTAAATTGAAGGTGTTGAAGTGATGTATTCACTCTATCATACCCCAATAAACAAAACATTAATTTATTAATATTAACTAAGAAATACACTTAGATTGTTTTTTTTTAGTGTTAGCCTCCCTTTCATCCACTTAGGGTCCTAGAGAAAGGGGATATCTACAGGTTGCCTTCCCATTCTAAACATCCGTGGCTCAGTACCCTTGCCCTGGGCAGGATTTGAACCCACAAAGCCAGGATTGTGAGACCTGAATGGATCCCATGAGGCCCCCTGATACTGTTTTTGCTTTAAGAAACATTTAGTTGAATTGAGGGGGGCGCCGGGATAGCTCAGGGGATCCGTACGGGTCTCGCAATCCTGACGCCGCGGGTTCAAATCCCGCCCAGGTCAATCTTTTATTTTTAATATAGAAGGTTGTCCTGAGCCATGGGTGTTTAAAATAGGGTGGCAACCTGTAGATAGCCCCTCCCTCCAATGACCCTTAGTGGTTGCAAGGGAGGCTAACAAAAAAAAAAAAAAGTTGAATTGAGGGTCTTCTGAAGAATTTATAAACTAAAATTTAATAATTGAATGAAGTTTTTGGAGAAAACTTATGGGGATGGGGAGGCAAATTTATTATTTATCCCATGTAAAATATTAATTTTTTGCTCTTTAATAAAAATTTTTTTTTTTTTGCAAACCTTTTAGCATACAATTTCAGGTCTTTATTAGTGCAGATAGGGAGAGAGACCCCTGCTGTATGGAAACTAAATCATGACTACTTATAAATCAGTTTTAATTCTTATTACCAAGACTGAATCCCAGACTAACCTCTCCTCATTAAAGAAAACTTTATATTTGTAAATAGATGTTAACAATCTTCTTTCCAAATTTCCAAGAAGTGAAGCGGAAGCTTTTTTCTTTTAAAAGCTTTAAGCCCTATTTTAAAAATTAAAGCTGTTCATCTTGTATAAAGAAGAAGGGTTGAAGGAAATGAACAAGTTAAAATATATTGTTAAAAAATTTATAATTCACAGATTAGTTCTAACACAATATGTAATTACAAATACTTCTATATACTTTCCACATTTACAAACATAATATAAGACTTCAGTTTATATAGGAACATCTTGTTTTCATTATAGTAATACTATGTTTATCAAATATCAGTAAGTGATATGATTTTATAATTATTGATTACATAATCATACTACATTTCTTTACAAAGTGGTACACACATACATATAAATTGGTCATTTATAAACTATCATAAGAGGAAATAAAACACACCCCATGAATGGAGATTCATAAGATAACATTTTAATAATCAGGTTTATAATTTATATAAATTGAAAAATAAAAATAATAATATTCAATATATTATTTTACAACATAGAGTTAATGTTGTAACTATTGAGATAGATAAATCTCAATGAGAGGAACATTAATTTTAGTTACTTTTAAAGAGAAATAGTTCGCTATTATAAACATATTAGTGGGTGTATATACATATTGGAACATATTATATGAAAGACAAATTTGTTATAAGATAAAGATGAATAACCTTGGTCATTTTAGAGTACATTTTATTTTTAGTTAGTGGAACTTGACAAGTATAGCAAAAAGTTGTGTTCCCTTACAGTTCTCAACTGTTCATTTTTCAAATCATAAAATAACACACTGGTAGAAGAGTTTCCTGAGAGAATTTGTTCAAGCATGTAAAAATCATTTGCAATACTGTAAAAAAAAAAAGCTTTGTGAAATGAGTAAAAGAGAGGAGAGGGGGTTATGAAATGCCAAGGTCTGTTGATGAGATTACAATAATTTCATTACCTAACCATCTTCAGATCAATTATTGCCCATGTTCCCTACTGCTTGCTTATGTTGATTTTAAACATTCCTGGGCATTGACTAGTGGTTTACTTTAAAATAGACACATTTCTGAGTAATATCTGCAAGCTTGTTAAAAACTAAACTACCGAGAGGCCACAGTGAATCAGTTATCTGTATGCACTCAAGTTCGGTTCATGAAAGTAATGCAGATTATTGTCCGGTAGAAGACTTGGAAAAATAATTATCTCTAAAAAAATCCAATGATTTTCCATTGGCATCGATCCTTGATTTTGATAGACCATCATATAAGGTATACATATAAAATATTTTTGGCTGTTGTGATTATAAAATCAAAATAAAGTTTATGGAAAAAAATTGTATATCACAATATAGAATAATTAGCTTAATAGCTGTATGTAAGAAAACAAATATAAAAGACAGTTACAACATAAACAAAGCAAATTAATCATAACGTAGTAATTTTTCAGATGAATCTGAATTACAATGCTTAATTGTTGTGAATGTTCAATTATGAATATTAAAATATATTAAATAATCGTTTTTTTAATTGTGACCACCTAATAATTCAAATATTTTTAACTTATTTAGGTTTTCAGGCAAATACCAATTTCTAATCAACAAATTTTCAACTTACATTAACATAAGATAGAATAATCATTCAATTCAATGCTATGTACCAAGATAAGCTGGTTTCAAATGAAAAATATGGCTTCTAAAGCATAAAATATATTTAATAGTATTTTAGGACAATCCCTAATCTTTATCAGCTGGTTCACAGAAACTATTATTGATAACTATTTTAATGGTATACATGGAGGTTCTTTTTGTTTAAATAAAAGTTTGTCTCTTATTACATATATATTTATATAAGTTTGCAATAGAACATTGCAATGTACTCATCAAATTTTAGGTTTAAGTCAAATACGTATTTTGCATAGGTTTCATAACATAAAATAAGTACTTTTAAAATGTAACTTAAAATTAAAATGTAAAATTGGTTAGGTTAGGAAAGAGGGTAAAAAATTTTGCCAATATCTTTTAATTTATGTTGTGCTATTTTGGGAATGTTATAATTTAAAAATAACCTTTTTTAATGCCATGGATTTATAACAAATTGGAAAGCATTACACCCAATTGTAGTGTGTCGCTCACACATGACCCACTGATTTAAAAAGAATACAAACCAAGCATAATTTGAATATTATGACAGAGCATCACTGAAAGTGATAATTTTATATTTATGTTTCATAACTTTAGTTAACATTACTTCTGTTTGAAAAATTAATTTAAAAGAAAAAATGAATTGAGCTTATTTAATTTTTCCAGTTTATTGAATAATTAGTTTAACAAGTGGATTTATTTTTCATCCACTTTTTAAAAGCCCAGTAACTTTCACCATGGAAGCTTACATAGTTGAGTATAATTATTTACTTGAGCAAATTATAAATCCACTAATGTTTAAAAGCATTAAATTTGCAAGTAAGCCAATTTTTAAATACAAACCTGCTTAATTTATCCAAATGTTTTTATTATCTGGGCTGACCCTGGGCTTCAGAATTTTAGTTATATGTCCAATAAATATTTAATATTTTAAAACTCGATAATATCAAGCATTGGGACTTCAGATTATGTGTAGTAACTTAGAGTACTCACCAATAATATAAATACATATTAACTATATATCTGTTACAAAGCAATGAGATTCTTGATCTAATAGAAAAACTAAGTCAATATTCTTTAAGTTTGTGTTTGGTATAGAAGCAGATAACAAGTACCATCTTATCTAATTTACATTTCAACAGTTTCAATTTACTTGACTTATGATTACACACTCCTGATTCTTGTTTCTTGTTCTGTTTCTTGGGTGAATAAGGTTCTGCAGAATACCAATTATTTCTTCTTCCACTACCAAAATAAATATTATTCAGAAATAATTTACGAGTGTGGAACAAGTCACAAAAATTATTTTTTAGAAAAAAAATTATTTATACACAATAAGCATGTATTATGTACTATAATAAGAAAGCACTTTCCCCCTCTAATAGTTTCAGCCATTAACAAACTTTAAAAATTAACCTTGTTTAGTTTCTCTTTTTTAATGAATGAGAGCTCTTTAGAACATTTATTTTATTATGATTTATTTTATAATTATTTATTTTNAGGTAAGTTCCTAACTGTCTTGGTTTGGCTCCAAAAAATTCCAAAAAAAATTTCATTTCACCCTTCATTTCCCCCAAATCAAGCCCTAGATCTGTTTTTTGCTTCCCCTGAAAAATTTTGTTTTTCACACTTACCTCCTTTTCAACGGGAACGCCTCATTTTTTTCCCTTTAATTAAGCCTTTATCATAATATGTAAAAAGAAAAATTAATAAGCTATACTATAAAACAAAACAATAATAAAAACAATGTACTTAAAAACTGTATATTTACAAATTATAAATAATCAAAAAATAAAATTTTAACATAAACTTAATACAAATTATTGATATAATAACATATTTAATATTTGAATAACTAAATGAAAACAAAAATATACAAACATACCCACTGTCACCAAGGTTTCAAGAATCAAGTGAAACCACATGTGTGACATTCCCTCCTTGAACTTTTAAAGAGGAGGACTTAGTCACAATTTTTTTCTCAATACTTGATATTTTTAACATATCATAAAATGTGATATTTTTATTTGAAGTGTTAATTTATTTTTTCTGTAGCTTGAGGAGAAATTATGAACCTTCTCTTCCTCTCGAAGTATTAGATTTGATTGGAGGAAGCATGGACCTTTGTTTCACAGAAGACTACTACCTCCTACAGTTTACTACTTATTAAACAATTCAGAATTTTTGGAAGAACTTGTAATATATAATATTGAGTGAGTTAATTCACATTTATCTCATCCAATAATTAATTGCATGGAACTCAATAAGGGCTGGGTATACCTGATAATACTCCTGAGAGCACACCAATTTCTGGGGCATTGCAAACAGAATGAAAAACCAACCATCGAGTAGTAAACCAGGGACCTTTGGCTCAAGAGTCCTGTGCCTTAACCAATAGACTACCATGCTCTCAATTAGTCCAACTAAAAGTGGCTCATATGAAAATAAGGGAGCCACTGAAGGAGCTTATATTAGAAAAAGCTAACAGAAATGTAGTTTTAGAATGACTTCATGTTTAAAAGGCTGCCTTACACTTAGGAAAAGATAAATGTTACCAAATGTAAGTTACCCAGGAATGTAAAGCAACTATATGCACATATTTTTTATTTAAGTTCAAACTGATATTCCTAATTAAAACAGGTAATACTGCTCACCTCACAAAAATACAATGTTTAAAAAATTTAGGTTAGTTTTTAATTACAAGTACTTAAGAATTTTAATATATTTAAGCATGATAAATAATCTTCATTTCTATAAGCTTAAGGAGCATTGTTCATTTTCACAAGGAATAAGTGAAACAGAGTAATAAAGGCCTGTTTGCATGATTTCTTGAAAACTTTATATTTAAAAAAATGTTTTGGGATAATTAACATTCATCTCTCTTCATTTTGGAAAGAATATAATAAACATAAATCCTTTTTTTTTTTTCTTTTAGCAGATTATCTATAAGGAAATCAAGCTATTCACATTGGGAAAATGACTTGACTGGAAAAATTTCAACAGATCTTCACTGATCCCCACACACACATATATATATTTGGATCAGNATATATATATATAATCTATTGGTCTGAAGTGTCTGTAATTTTTACAACATTGAAAGCAAATTTGGTATTTAGGTTTTTTTAAGGAAACCATTAGATAAGATCATTAATGGCTGTAATCAGTTGGGGGGGGGGACCAACATGTGATATCTGAATGTCTTTGTTAATAGACAACACATTGTGTAATACAACAAACTTTTGTAAAATATAACTTTATTTAATAGCACTTAAAAAGTTTTATAATTTTGGGTGGTAGACGGGACCACTAATTTTTAAAATATAGAAACCAAATTCAATATTTAGGCTTTTCATTATAAGTCCGTAAAATTATCTATTTTTGGTTGAAACCAAGGGATGGTTTAAACAGGGACTAAAATTTATAATTGTGTTATCTTTGTTATTTGAGTTACAAAAGAGTTCATAGAATATAATTTAAAGGAAAGAGCGAAATTTAACTATCTAATGTTCTATAAAATTTTTACAAAATGTTAAAGGAAAAAATTTATGAATCAGATATGATGGGTAATCCTAATCTTCCCCCAATCCTAATCTTCTCAGCCAGTCTAGTGCAAACTTTTGTAGACACTTTATTTTAATTTAAAATTGAATAATTTTATCATTTAATCTAATGAAATATGGGAAATTCTCATAGAGTTCTCATCTTCTGCATTACAATCTTTTTGGAATGATACTGATGTACAAACTATGAAAAATTCATAACGGTTGAAATAAAAAACTGTCACAAGTATTTTTTATACTACGTATTTTATAGATTTATTTATTTTTTTTTTCTACTTTAACTTACTATTGATCTAAGTTCTATATTTTCATCTGAATCGGAAAGCAATGCCCATAAAACAAAAAAAAAAATTGACAACAGGTATACATTATAATGAAAGATTATTACACTGCATGTTGGCTTGTTTAAAATGTTTATAAGAAAAATATTGATGAAACAAAAACATATTAATATTTTATTCTAGAAAATATTTATCTAGTTTTCTTAGAATCGATTAAAATTATTTGATAAATAGGTTGTAAATTTCTTCAGTTTCAGATATTTTTCATGGCATTCAAGATACAAACATTGTACCAGTACTTCGGTTTACATTTGAATTGGCCAATTACTAAATTAGACTAAAAAAAAAATTAAAAAATAACTTGGTTGCTTGGCCATCGAGTATAATGCTCGAGAAATTCATCAGAAAAATAAAGTATTCCAAAATAATTACCCAATACTTTTGGAATATTTTATTTTTCTCATCCAGGCCAAAACCTTGATTAATTTATTCAGTTTAAAAAATAACTTATAATTATTAAAAATATTTAGATAGCTTATGTGAAATTTAATGTTATTACTTCCCAATTGGTGTGCAACAATAGCTTCTAAGTCACTCTATTTTATTTTTATAAATTTATTGATTATATAGATAAAGTAGTACAATCATAACTTGATACTATACATTTATAAGTAACAACAAACAATAGTGTTATTCCCCATGTTTGGTCTCAGATCAAATAATAGTGCATAGTCCCACACTTTTTATCATCTTAAAATAAAAGTTATTCGAAATCTTGTTTTTTTCTCTTAAATTTTTAATTAATTTTAAACACACACTTATATTCTGAATAAAATATGTTTATATAGAACACAAAAATAACAATAGCCTTCAATATTCATGTTGAGAATCTGCAAAAAATTATTTAAAAATCTAATAAACTAAATGATACAACAGTACTTATAAAACTGTAAGGCAGGCATTGGTCCATGCTAGCTAATGCAATTATCTCCAAGTTTTTTTTCTTCACTCTACTTATTTTGTGCAATTATACGTAATAAAAAAACATTAATGTCAATTGTTAATTTAATTAGCAGCCCTTATATATTTACATTACCATTGTGCACAAGTGGAAAATAAACAATTTGGCTTATGCAATCTAAAAAAAAAAAAATGAAAATTGAAGAATTGCCTTCCTGCTGACTAGCGTGGAATTTAAGTGCAGATTTCAATTCTTTTGATTTAATAACTTAGGGAAACAGTAAGGTACACCATATCAGTCAAGAAGTTCTGTAACAGAAATAAAAGAACAAAGAGAGTAAAACTACAAGAAATAATTTATTAAATAATAATAAGATGAAATGCCTGGGGTTTAAGTCTAATGGAATTAAAATAAAATAGTTTTTAGTTTAGCTATCATTTTCATCTGAATTTAAACATTTATTTTGAGCTGTATGATAGAAACAAAACACAACATAAAACATGTTTAAGAATTAAACTAATGGTTACAATCCATCACTAAAATCCTTAAATATAGAATATGGACATTAGATAAATATGTGAATTTTGGGGGATAAAAGTTCATTTTTGAAGGAAGCAGTAGTGAGAAGTAAGGAAGTTATGGGAGTATGAACTACTGATAATGTTGGAGGGGATCAAAATCAATATTATTAAGAACCTGATATCTAGTGTTACCACCTAGACTAGATATCAGTCATCTTTTTATGGAACACTCATAAAAAGGTGAACATAAATTAAAAATGAAACATTACATAAAAATAAACAAATACAGCTATCAATAAAGCTTTTTATAACCAAATTCTGTACAATAACCTTCCAAAATTCTTCTACTTACTGAGACATCATCAAATCTTTTGAATCAGAAGTTATCGGTCAAGTGTACCAAGACCTTTCTTGCAAATAGCAACAGAGACAGCTTGGGAAAGAATATCGTCTCGAGAAGTGCTGTCCAGAGAGGAATGTGAAGTCGTTGGAAAGTGGAGTAAACTCTCTATCTGTGCCCTCTCAACCTGGTAGGCAAAGTTCTCAGAGCAATATGTTAAGCCATGCCTCCTATAAAGATACATATTTATTAAAAACAATGAGTAGAAATTCTGAATTTGAGATGTTGCTAGTACTTATTTTTCTAGTCTAATAAGTACATCATGTGTAGATTCAATTATCAATAGAAAATAAAAAATAGTTCTTCATAATACACAATAATAAATTATAGACTATTAGAAGAAATTGTACAAAAATAATACAGTTAAAAAAAATTTAATTAAAATGTATAGTACATTTAAAAAAAAAAAATAATTCACAATCCTGACAAACTCTTCTTTACTTTTACAGGAGTGTGTCAGGATTGTGAATTATTTTTTTTTTTTAAATGTACTATACATATATTTAGGCCTTGTATGCTTTTATCACTACTGTTTCAAAGATGAAGCTTGCCAATTAGTGAAACTTTGCACATGAAGACCTTAAGTCCAATGAACCAATAACATTTAAATGATGCTCTTACATACAAAGAGTATTCTATAAGAGGCATATCAAAGTGTCAACTCTTCACGATGGAAACAAAGCGTAGATATATCTCTCTATATTCTATCTCTAACAAGAACAATGTTGTCATGTGATATCTTTGGCAGGTTCATAGTAAGTCTGTGCAGCCAATTGTTCATTCACATGATTCACAGAGTAGGAAGAAAAAAAAATTGAGCCGTCAGAAGTTAACTATCACTTCATCACTGATGTATCTCATTTTATTCTGATATATCCTGATCTTATGAATCAGTTTAATATATTAATTGATTTGTGGGACATACAGCTCATCAATAGTGTCACAGGTCTTTCAAAGAATGGAGGAATATGTTTAGGAGACAAACCTGGACATGAATATGCAGGCTAGAATTAAACAAATATAGAATTAAATGAATAAGAAACATTCACAAATCTTATCACAATCCTACATTATGTAATTCATTGAAATAAAACACCAAATTAGGGCCCTAGTTCCAGTGAAAATAAATAATAAATATTCAATATAAAGTTGATAAAGAGGAGTTCATAATGATTAAAGAAGATATATATCACCCATTAGTTTATTCCATATTACATATTGTTTACCAGGGGAAGATAATCAAACAAGAAACCATGCCAGATAAATTTGAACTTCAAAAATAGACTCCAGAAAACATTGAAATATTCATCATTGGACAAGTGCAAAGCCTATAAGCATGTTCTCATTATTGAAGAATATACAACCAAAACCACACTTATAGAACACATAATAGATTAATAGACGATATTCTAGTAGCCTCCAGATCTAGGAAGAACATGAGAGACACTCAGAAACCCCTTAAGGAATTGAACACTGAAAAATATATGTTTGTATGTCTGTTTTTAATCACGTTCCCAATCAAGACAATGAATATTTTGGATAGAATTACTGTTATCTTTAATACATGTACCTATATACTATATACTGTCCTACTATACCTCGGAAAAGTTCCTTTTCCTTATTGTTTAAATATCAACGCTTTATAGGCAACAGTTTCTGTTTTTTCATAATGAGACTAGGCATATCACCTTTAAATGCAAAACAAAAGATTAAATTCATAATTAAGCAAGAATGGATCAATAAGAGTGGGGAATTACCTGAAATTTCAAATCAGAGTAAAAAGGTTTTTTCAATACAGAGGGCATAATATTTAGTTTACAGTATTGAAACTCAATAAAGATTTTTTGTTAATAAAATAAATATATTTAGAAGTAACACTTCAAAATTTAACAATTTTAAGCGAGGAGGAAGTTACCTCAACCCTAAATTTTTGTTTAATGGCCTATAAGCCATTTCAGAGGCAGTGTTTTATAAGTCATCATTAACTACAAACTATTCAATGTATAAATTTGAAAACAGGGTCTTAAATTAAAGGGAATTCGATATACTGCAGAAAAAAAAAATTTCCCTGTGAAAGTAAATTTTTTTGGGGAAGGAGTTCTGATAATTACTGCCTTTGGGAAATGATAGTCAACACTTTTCAGATTGTAATGAATTTAACAAATTTACAATTTTACTCATTAAGATCAGCAGTTTAAATGGAGCAATTTAATTTAAAAATTTAAATTGTTTTTAAATTTTACTTATGAACTATATTTTTTAAAGTTTATAGTTAAACGTTTTTGTAATTATCAATTTTGTTGAGAGATTATACAAAATGAATAACAGGTTGGGAAAAGAATAACTAGGTTTTAATGTTAAATATTTTTTTTACTAATTACTAGTATTTTTTTCTCTTTTTGTTAGTTAAGTAGTTACATTAGAAACTTAGAGACTTGTAGTTATTCTTTAGATGATAAACATGGTTGGAGGTTCTTTGGCCATCACCAGTATTATGCTGGAGAAATAAGTCAGGGTTTTGGCCAGGATCAGAAAAATAAAATACTCCAAAATTGTTGGGTAATTATTTTATTATTGCCGAAGTTTTGACTTAACTCGTAAGCCATTATCAGGACTGAAATAAAATACACACTCTTACACTTATAGAATTATAGATTGGTATGAACAGACAGAAATGAGGTATGTTATACCACAGAAAAAGATTTACAGATTAAACTAAACAATACAAATATGAAACAATATGAGTTATAAATATCATTGTTATACATTACAACTTTATATGTACCGATAGTGATGTCTGGAGAGATCCCTCACCGAGGGAGGTTTATAGACACATCTCAGAATGCAGAACTTAACTGAGAGACAACCAGTGAAAAGGGGGGTTTTTCGGCATACTTCAAAGGTAGGTAACAATGGTCGGGTTAATACTTTCAAAGGAGAGTTGGAGAGGCAGACACCTGGGATTATTTTCCTGACATTTCCCTTGAATTATATGGGAAATATTATAATAAGCTGAGGATATGTTGTCTTTGTCCTGCCTATCATTAATAGAAATAGGATTGAGATTATGTACACACATTCCGAAATCAGCCTTTTATTAAGGAGAGATAAGAAGACAAAGAGGAGACATGATTGTCGTGGGTGTAGAAAAATTTAGATATTAGGTTATTAATTAAGTCAGAGGGAAAACCATTCTGAAAAAGGATTTTAGTAATGCGTGTAGAGGTATTCTGATGAAAAGAAGGGTCAGAAAGAGAAAAGGATCGCTGTATCATGTTTCTGATGACATTGATAATTTGGTAAGAGGGATGGGCGGAATGGAAGTGGAGATGGCCACCAGAATAGGTGGGTTTGGTATACCAGTCAGTTAAAACTGATTATCAGAATGTCTGATGAGGAAAGGGAGACGGCTATCAGGTTCACAACCAATATATAAATTTGATCCAAAACCTTCTAATCATGACATCTCTGGATACCACTTCCCTATTTATCAATGTGTGTATACAAAAAGCCCTCTAGATCTTGGAAAAAGGAAGCAGAAATTAAAAAAAATTTTTATAAAAGAATAAAAGAAACATGCCTAATAGCCATTCTGACTGCTTCATCTTCAATAGAAGATTGTGCAAGACTACCAGTCTCCTCAATGAGAGAATTGAGGGTGTTTTCAAACATAGCTTGAGTGATATGCCACTCCTTTACACTTTCCATGTGGAGAAACCAATTTTCTTCTTCCTCTTCATCTTCCCAGGGACTAAAACAAAAATGAAAAGGCATAATAATAATAATTGAGCTAACTATGACTTTCAAACACCACGATAAAATTAGGCACTTAAGAGGTATAACTTGAATGTAACATTTTATTAAAATTCATTTTATTAAAAGTTAAGTAACTTTCAGTTTACAATTTTCATATAGCAAACATAAGGCTATTATACATGATAAGAGTTCCAAAATCTCCAACAAAAACTAACATCAGAAACAATTAAATTAGCATGGATATAAATTTAAATAAATACAACTAAAAAGGCACATAAGTCAGACCAATAAGTCCAACTATTTAATCTTGGAGCAACCTTAAAATTGTAGTCCTAAATTTAACCTTTTGAGAGTCATTAGTCACCTTCTCTCCTCATATTATTGTCATTGAATGTCATTTTTACTTTTCATTGTAATTAAATTACACAATATTTTTATTTTAACAGAATGTAATATTTACCGTTTCTTCTTCTGGGTTGGATCGTGTCAAATTGTTGTTATTAGCTGAGCTTTCGCACATCATGTGATGGCTTCTTCAGGGCTGAAAAGAGAATGAAAAGAGAATCTTTTCAGCCCTGAATAAGCCATCACATATGTACGAAAGCTCGGCTAATAACAACAATTTGCCACGGTCCAACCCGAAAGAAGAAATGGTAAATACTTCTGACGACCGTCGAAGCCTACGTGAACAGAATGTAATATGTAAACAAAAAGTTAAAAAAAAAAAAAATTAACCTAAAAAAGTCAGTGGATCAAGCTCACATTAAGTTAAATATGCTATTGGAACAGATAGAACCAAAATCCCATACTTCATAAGTTTGGACATTCTGAAAAAGTTTTTCTATAGTAGACAGATACTTTTTTTTTAATTAGAATTTAGAATTCTTCACATCCTTAAGCATAAAAGAGTAAACATTTTTGAAGTAGATTATGATTTTCATTTTTAAGATCGATTACAACAGTTCTGCGTGGAATTTGTATCACAAGGGAAAAAAAGAAAGTTATTTAATTAAGAGTAAAGAAAGGAGAACCTTTGACATTTTTAAACAGAATTATTTATTCTGATCTAGAGTAGTAGCTATATGATATTTTAAAACTACATTTCAGTACAATACTTACTAATTATAGCCATTATAAAACTATTATAACAAGATATGTTATGTTTGTTAACAAGCAATATTTGAGTAGTTCAATTTAGGAAATGGCCTAAAATATACAAAATTATTACTTATATCTCCAGAAAAGAATTCTGACACCCTAGAACTTATTATAAATGTTTTGCAAACTCATCATTACCATTGAGCTTTTTAACTCATGAGTCCCGTGGTTAATATCAATGCATATAGTTGAGATTTTGTCTTATAAGCATACAGGCCTAATCCCTCAGATAGTAGAGCTGCACCAGCAATGTGTAAACCAAGAGCATGCATAAATTTTTGAACTCCTAGTTTAAAACATTTGTTTAGTCAAATGTTTAGCTTGTTTTGACAAAATAAACCTTCCTGTTGTTTATAATCTGCTTAGTATGAGAGGAATATCAAATTGAGAAAACTCATACATCACTCAGATGATATTCTGCTGGTGCGATACTTGCATCTGAGGGATTATCGCACCTCTAAGATTTATCCTAACTATATACAATACATGCGTGAGAAATTAATCAGGGTTTCAGCCAGAATGAAAATTAAAAATACTCCATAATTATTGGGTAATTATTTTATTTTATTATAGCCCACTTTTTAGTTAACTTTTAAGTCATCTTCCGGGTGATAATTATGACTTATGACACAAGCCTAATTTATATAAGTTAAGTCGAAACATTGGCAATAATAAGATAGAATATTAACCAATAATTTTAGGGTATTTTATTTTTCTTATACTAAGTGAAACCCTGATTAATTTCTGACACATAATACCTGATGGCCAACCTAATCATGTAACACTTTCAGCAGGGTGCTCCAAAACACCAATATACAGGCTTCACCACACCACAGACCCTTCACTCATTCCCTGAGTTACAGGAACTCCTGACACCAGACTTCCACTTCAGAATAGAGTCTGCCCTTCACCTCAGGACAGTTCTTCTGGCGCCAGCAACAACCACCATTCAATTAATTAATTTCTTACAAGTAATACTCAACGGCCAACCAATCACTAACCATATATTACAAAGTATCCGTAAATAATTGGATGTCATATTACTGTAGGCTATTTTTAAAAAATGTCCTGAGGTTCTGCTGGGTCTTAAAGTGTAGCGCTAAGATAGAGCTCATATTCTCAAAATGATATTTTTTCTACATATATGTATTGATCATCTTTAGTTTTCTTTTTTGAATCATTCTCATCAATAATTGCATAGAGAATATAATGTTTTATATCGATTGCCAGGCTAGTATTCCTGTCTATTACTCACAATTGAACATACAGTATAAGTCAGATTGTAATTTTTAGGAAGAATGTGTAGATTAGTTTAATTGATAATTTCAAAAGCTTTTGACCTGATTTGAACTAATTTTTCTGATAATATCTGAGAAAAAATCATAAGCCTTATGCAATTATATAAGAAACCTCCAACATACTATCTGTGATCAAATCTTCAAAAATTTCTGTGACTTATTGTAATGATTTTGTAAAGTTTTGTAAGTCCTTGAGGTAATGGCTCTTGAAATCCTTTTGATATTATCTAGAAAAAACTATAACAAGCTTGGAGTTAGAAAATTGATAATTGCTCGTGAATTATGAAAATATTTTATATGAAATTGGAACACCAACTCAGTACTCTAGACCAAAAATGAAGAAAAATACTCTTCTTGGAATATCAATCTGTATAACTATTACAGTGGAACAGTTGGCAAAAGTGAGACAAAACTATTTTATTATGTATATGTGCACATACACACACTCACAAATGTAAAATAAATATGGGTACTTACACATCTAATCTGGCTCTCTTGAGGGGAGGATTAATTGGCTGTTGAAACACAGTCTCTTTACTGTTCTCCATGAACCTAAAATTATACAATTATTCATTTTATTTCATAAAAAAAAAATTATATCAAACTAAAAAATCAAAATTCTAAACTCGGAATAAGAAAGTTAATTCCTCAAAATCATGATTTTTTAAATATATATACATACAATTTAAATTTCAGGTGAACATGAATTAATAAAAAAATAAAATTTGAACAATTTCCTCACTTGAAAAAGAGAAAAAAGTAAAAGTAATGTAAAAACCATTATCCTAAAGTATATTATTTTTGCATCCATGATTTCACTAATTTTAGTGGGTTTTTTTTCTCCTTCATTGTATGCTAATAAAATAAAATTTGGCTGCAACTTGTATTTTCATCTCATGTATCGTTAATAAATTCATAAAAAGAACAGAATTAATCTCATTTCACTATTAAATCCTCTATTTACTGAGTGTAAGATTGCAGTCTGGCAATCTGGTCTGCATATGCCCCCTCATGTTATAAGTTGCAAAATAAGAGTATCAGCCCTAATGATGGAATCATTGATACCAAAAACTACTTAGTGATATACTACTTTGAAAAATATGAAGTTTTGTGTATTATCTTCCCTATTGTTAAAAGTAACTTTGATTGTAGTACAAAAGAGGAAGTATAGATTTACTTAAGTATAAGTCAAAGATGACAATTCAATGCGCCTTGCCAGTCAAATTTGTTCTCAAGTTTCGAAATGTGGAGGTTTTTCATAAATTCACACTAATTCAAATTTTGTAGATAAGTACAACAGTTTATTTACTCATTTGATTACAAATAAACAAACACTTTTGATTTCATATTTACAGGAATGATTGTTAGTTGGTTGATAAAGTTGTTCTTCTGTATGCTGGCTGTTCCAGAAAAGTGGTTTCTTAGCTATAAACAACAGTGAACTTTTCTAAATAAATCTGCTTGTGAGCTAAGATATTCACTAAGTGACAGAAAAACTTAAAAACATATAATTCTTCTATAAAACCCATAGGGGCTATTAAAATTAAGATATTTGAACAAAACCTTTCTCTTTTCACATATTATTAAGTATTGAAAAGAAAAAAATTAACACTGGTATAATTATTTCACCATAATGTGAATTTCTCATAATAAATTTCCAGTAACCAAACATGTAATATTTGAAATAATGATAAGTGCAATATTTAAAAGTTTAAAAATAAATATGAATTATTTTGCATAATTTAAAAAACCCTTTTCATCAAACTGAAAAGTCATGAAAAGTTAATAATAGGTATGTATTGTGATATAAACTTAAAAGATAATTTCAGAAATGGGTGAATAAAAAAAATATTACTTTAATATAAAAGATAAGTTTAAAAACATAATTTTAAAAGTTGTCAAGAAAAAACTATACCTTTTAAGTTGAGCTAAGCAAATAGGGACTTTTATACATGCAGGGTTAATTTTAAACAGGAAATAAAATGAATTTAAGTTGAAAAATATACCAATTCTACTTTAAAACTTTTAAACACACAAATCGAGGATAGAACTAACTCGTAATAGTTGTTATGACATAGGTTCTCACCCAATGACTAGTCCTCTACAATAACAAACATTCCAATTGAGGCACCGCCCACTGTGAATGCGTAATTATTTTCAACAAATAGTGCTATAAAACACAAATATATTTCAAGGAGAAAAACAAAATTTAAAGAAAAAATAAGAATAAAAATAAAAAAGGGTACGAAGACGGATAGTTCAACATACTGGTTTTAAACCAGTAGTTTGTTTGCAAACCAGTTAATTACATTTAAATACTGATAGACAGCGCTACTGTCTGATAACAGGATTTTTTCCGAAAATTTAAAAATAAAGAAATTCCACTCATTATCTGAAAGAAACTAAAAAAGTAATTATCAGGTATAATTAACTCTTAATTCCATGAGCATAAATAATTAAATTCATGTGATTATAAAATGCTCAATTTATACGTAACATTTGTCAAAGGATATATATATATCAGAAAACATAATTGAGTTCTTAATTAGATCTTTACTAAAGCCATAAATGAAGAATGGTTTCACTTTTGTGCACCCCTTAAACATTCTTACATGATTTCACTAGGTGAAGAATAATGACTAATTTTTAAAGCATATTAAATATATTATTGAATTATATTTAATATATAAAATTTTTATTCTACACATTAATTATACCATAAGCATTTTTTTTTCTAGGATAAATTATTGGTTATTTCAATCCTAACCATTACTAAACACAGGCAAAATATATTTAACTTTTTTAGGGGAAATTTTTGGATGAATAATAAATTCTTTGAAAACGTCCAAATGGTTCACAGCAATCTTTTCTGGGCTAGGAGATGTGTCCTCAGTCCAGGATATACTCCTTGTGTATTTTTTCCCTGTTTCAAAAATAGTTAACTTAACTCGTTTTTCTTTTAAACCACCTAAGGTGTAGGAGTATACGAATTGGTCAAAACTCGGTTTTCGGTAACTGCTCAAACTTTGAAGGTGTGATAAAAAAAAAAAAATACTCATTTTGAACTATAACTTAATGTCAGTAATGTTTTTTTTTTAACCTTCGTTTTCCGTCATTTCTGTTTTACATTAACTTGAAATCACGAAAATAATAAAGTTTTAGTGTAAGTTAAATCACATTTTACAATTTTCCAAAATATATTAGGTTTATATTTCATATATATTATATTCCAAAATATATTATTTTATAATATCTATGTTTCAAAACACTATTTAAGGAAGTAATTTAAGAATGTGACTCCGATGGGCTTGAGCCCCCTCTCTCTTTCTTACCAGCAAATCTGGGGGAAAACTTTGACACTCATTGTTCTTTCTAGCTTGTCAATTAATTTTTTTTTCATTTAATCTTTTTTACATACCTCTATAAAGAAACACAGAAAATCTATTTAAATTATGCCGTTTCTGAGACATAGACTCTTTCCAAATTCGTGTTAAGTATTCAATAAATACATTGAAAGTTTTCATGAATAAATAAAGTTTCGAAAAGTTTAACTTTGCATTATGATATTGTATGGATGGGACTTTTATTAAAGCTAAATCTCGTGCGATGAATTTTAGTGATGTCTGAGAAAAGGAATTTATTGTATCATTTTTAGTGGGCAACTTTCCATAGGTGAATTGTAGGGACTGTGAGCTGTCATTGGCGAAATATTGATGGTACATATTTTGCGGTAGATTTTCCTCATCTCCATTTAGGAGCTGTTTACTGAATGAAGTATTGACTTCGTCGTTTTCATGACGTATTAGAGGTAATATATATTAGAATATAACTTCAAGAATTGAGCACTCTCTTGATCGGCCCAGAGCCAACTTCACAATGACAATGTTTCTCTTCACCGACCGTTTCGGTTTTTAAGATACAATGAATAAATAACTGTTATTTATGTCTATCTTTAATGAAAGAAGGGAAATTCGCAGTGATACTTCTGCGTGTCAAAATCCCCCCACCCCCCTCGCTCTCTCTCTTTCTATACATATATATATATATGTAAGATTGCAG
>KZ807274.1:333686-352006 GCA_000696205.2 Oncopeltus fasciatus | reverse complement strand
CGACAAAATGCATGACAATGTCAGCTACTTCGAGTTTAAGACAAATTTCTCGTCTTTCTCGTAAGTTAGGCTCTCGCTAATGAAGAGGGAATAGAGTGAGATATCTAGCCTGTCCTTGTGGTGTAAAGGTCAGCATACTAGGCCCGGATAGCAAGAGATCCAGGTTCGATTCAGGACAGATAGATGTTTTTATTCTGTTCCCTCTCATGAATTATTTGTTCATATATAACGTTAATTCATGAAAAAAAGTTATTCTTTAATTTATCTGTTACTGTTAAATTTTTTTTTGTTCTTTGAAATTTAACCCAAAATAATTAAATATTTTTTCAGTGACTAGACCCATCATATAAATTAGTGTCTTTACCTGGTCTTCTTCAGATTTATCTTTGAGACTAGACATGGCTCTGTATCTTTCAAACCTTTTGAAATATTACATAAAGTCTGATTTAAAATCAAATGGTTCCATTGGCATTTACTGGCTATGATATTGGTTGCTCTTAATTTCTATCTTAAAGTTCTTTTCAGAATTTTTCATTTTTGTAGATATGGCATTTATGATATCCACAAAAATGAAACTCCCAACTAGCTGCCACAATATTATGAAAAATATCTAATTGAACTTTAGAAGAAGAACTTGATAATGATTTATTAATTTAAATATTCATATGACAATTATTTAAAATAAAATTATGTACAATATAATTATAATTAATACTTAAATTATTCTTTTTATTAATCCAGAGCCACCAGTAAAGCAAAGTGGACACCTACATGCTCCTATGACAGACTATCCCACATTTACATCAAACTATAGATCATCCAAAATGAGCAAAGCCCAGTAAGTGTTCATTAGATGTTCTTCATTCTTTACCCAACCGAATATACAATCTACTCTGATCAAAGGCATTGCAGCACTATCATTTAATACGAACCAAAAATCTTGGATGATCTATAGTTTGTGTGAATGTCTGTAATATTTTATTTCCATGAAAAATATTAGTTACTGGAGTGACACATTAGTGTTTATTTTATCATTGCTCACCAAAGTTATGTGTTAAATTGTATAAATGTATTATTCTAAAGATTAAAAAAACTCATTTATGGTGAAGGATTTACTGGTGGATAATTATATTATTATAAATTGTTAAAATTAACTTGATATTATNTTTCTTAATATATAATTTATTATTATTTTGGAAAGATTTAATGGCTTAGAATTTAAAAATACTGAAAATGAAGATGTGTCTAGCGCACCAAACAAATTATAATAAAGTGATAAATACAGAACTATTGTGATTAATTTGTTTACATCTATTACTTTAACCTATTGTACATTTAAGATTAGAAGTTATAAAAATTAAAGATGTTTTTCATTCTAAATGGTGCTTAATAAAAAGTACATGGAGATAAGAAATGAGAATAACCCAAGTTGATAAATAATATTCTTCTGAGATTTCCAAAATTAATTAGTTATTATTATAGATAGTAAAATAAAACATTATTTCAAGAAATAACTTTGCTAATTTCTTAAAATTATGATAGATACCGAAGTGACCATTGTGTCCTGGTATGGGATATCATGTCTGGGCGGCAGAATCCAACTGTAGCAGAGCTTGGCCTCTCTGATACTGCTCACTCTCTCACCTGGCTTTACTCACAGCCTAAAACTCTTGTCATTGGTATGAACAATAAACATTTGAGGATGGTTGATCTCAGAGGTAAATCTTTTCTTTACTTTTATTGAATAAGGAATGCATCTAAATTACATTTGGGCGAGTTTAAAAACTGAGCTAAACTAATTTAAAAATAAAGTCAATTGACTAATCTTTATTGTTCTTTATTTTTCCTTGAGTGAATTTATTTTAAATTTTATGAAATTAAATAAATGATCTTAAGCTATTTATAGTTATTCTTTCTGAATGCCTTTATAGGTATTAAAGAGATTTATATTGTAATAATATACATTTTTTTAGACTATTGTTTAAATATATTTAATTGTTGTTGAAATTAGATCATTACCTGTTTACAATCAAATAGCACTTACCATAATTATATTGGAAATTTAATAATTAAAATTTTGGTGTTGAACACAGAACTGAATTAATTGTGTCCGTTTCATATATTTGGCATAAGAAGGTCAGCCCCATCCATTTGTATTAATGCAGATAGCTACTGATCCTCCAGTTAATAGAAATAGTATACTAACACCCACAAGTATGCTCTTATTACAGCACATTGCACTCCCACACTACGAACACAAAATACTAATCTTCATAAAATCTTTAAAACAAATTATTCCTCATGATATTTAAATATGAAAAGTATTTTTGGTGAATTTATGTAAAAGTGCTGTATTATGTTCATCCCTAACACACTTATTATTTTGCTTATCAAAAATATTTATACTTAATTATCACCTTGAAAAAAGTTTCACTCTTCATTAAAAATACTAAGAAAAATCTACTCTGTATGAATCTTCTGAATCTTCTTTGCATTGAAAGAAAAAAAAAAAAAACCTAATAAAGGAACTTCAAACTTATGCAAGCCACCAGAACTCATTTGTTGAGAGTGGCCACTAAGGCCACTTTTTGTAAGACTTTTACAAAAAACAGTGTTTGAATTTTCAATGGGGGCTCCCTCAAAAGGTACCAGTTAGCTAGAAAATATGATTTGCAAATTTTCAGCTCAGCTTGATGTCACCCATGCTTCATTGATGTTGTATTTTGAAAAAAATCGTTATTTTTTGCTAAAAATCCCAATGGTTTCTCTTTACATGGAATCTATTCATCCTAGAAAACTGAATTTTTTTTCTTATTTCATTGGAGATGTTATTTCTCCGAGCTTTTATTCAATGATTTTTTTCATGAAAGTTATAGATTTAGAGATTCTTTGCATTTTTATGGTTACCCTCAGTAGTGATTTCCCCATTTGCAAAGGCCTTAAAACATTATGGCATTTAATTAAATCTGTTTCCCAGTTTTTGCTTTTTGTATTAATCAATAATTAGTCTAATTAAGCTCATACTTTTTCTAACACAAATGGTGTTTTACAGGATAACTGGTGGTGGTATGAAAACAATCTGAGCAATTAAAAATTTAAAGCTCAATGTATTTATAAAAATGATACTAATCTGTTTGATTAACTATTTATTCATTAGAGCAATTTTTAATTTTAACCTCATTTTTACTACAATAAGATTAATGGATCATGCTCTTATGAAATTAAGCTCATCATTAGAACTGATTGATAATTTCCAAATTTCACCCCCAGCCAATTAAGATATTTTGTGTACTGTATGCAGCAGACAGATATTAGTTTTTTATTCTGTCTTAAGTATAAACCCAAACATTTTGTAGGTGATAATGACTTTGATTTTTTGAGGAAAATAAACTAGAAAATAATTTTATTTATATTTAGAAAAACAGCTCTGTAATATTCTAAAATATAACCTTCTCAACTCTCGCTGAAGAAACTTCAAACAAAAATTTTCTCTGTTATGGAAATTTAATTTCCAATGGAGAGTTTTTGACCATTGACATTATTAGTAGATGCTTTTTGTTGAGGTTCATTCAAGGTTGATTAAAAAAATACAATATAAAAAATGTCTATTTTTTATTTGCCGACGTACCAGCTTACATTGTAGGCCATCATCAGGGCTGTTGAAATACAATTTCATAAGAAAAACATAAAAAAAAAAAAATTATTTACATTATTATTACATAAAATTGCCACAACTAAAAGTAATATGATATCAAATGCTGAGGAAAACCAATAAAAAAACGAATAGAAAAATTCACCACACCTACTTTTAATTTCCAATTTTTTGGACACTTTTACATTTGTTGTATGTTGTTTATGAACCTGTGAATGTCTATGTTATGAAAATAGAAGTGTTAAATATTTATTAAATGAATATATTTAAATGAACATGCTATCTCAAACCCTGTACTGTAAAAGTTTAAATGTGGGAAACCTTGTGATTTTTTTCTTTTTGTGTGTTCACTACACTCTTTATCCCCCAGGTGGGATAAAGAGTGTAGTGAACACACAAAAAGAAAAAAATCACAAGGTTTCCCACATTTAAACTTTTACAGTACAGGGTTTGAGATAGCATGTTCATTTAAATATATTCATTTAATAAATATTTAACACTTCTATTTTCATAACATAGACATTCACAGGTTCATAAACAACATACAACAAATGTAAAAGTGTCCAAAAAATTGGAAATTAAAAGTAGGTGTGGTGAATTTTTCTATTCGTTTTTTTATTGGTTTTCCTCAGCATTTGATATCATATTACTTTTAGTTGTGGCAATTTTATGTAATAATAATGTAAATAATTTTTTTTTTTTTATGTTTTTCTTATGAAATTGTATTTCAACAGCCCTGATGATGGCCTACAATGTAAGCTGGTACGTCGGCAAATAAAAAATAGACATTTTTTATATTGTATTTTTTTAATCAACCTTGAATGAACCTCAACAAAAAGCATCTACTAATAATGTCAATGGTCAAAAACTCTCCATTGGAAATTAAATTTCCATAACAGAGAAAATTTTTGTTTGAAGTTTCTTCAGCGAGAGNTTCTGAGAATATCTTCTTAAAATATATGTTAATTATCAAAATTAACTGTGAACTTTATTATTTTATCATTTACTAATAAAAGTTTTTTTTAAAAAGCTTGTAGTTTGCAGTCTGAAATTTCACTAATAATTTTGAAAAATTGACTAGGTTTATCTATTTTGTTTAGTTTATATTAATATACTTTTATTTTTATTATTATTATTCTTTATAGATCCTTCAAAAGCTGCTAATTCTGCTCAGACAAAAGCAGTCTTTGGAATTACTGTTCCTAGTCATGAGAGTTCATTGTTGGCAAGTTATGTTGAAAATCAAATTTCCATTTGGGACATAAGATCTTTTGAAAAGCCAGTTTTGACTCTCCCTCAAGGCAAGCCTGTTACCAAAATTTCATGGTGCCCTACAAGGTAAGAAGGGAGTGACGATATGCTAGTTTGTGAATTGAACCATTTAGAAGTAAGTTGTATAATATTTGAGAAAAAAAGTAGATTATGAGTTCATCTGTATAAAATATATTTCAATTTTTTAATCTGTGGTTTAGAAAGATAGTACCACTCTTGGGCCTTGGCGGCTAAATTTATTGGGTATAGGATCAATGGGCCTTCTCCTTGCAAAGTGACATTAAATTAATTTTTTTATTTTTGTATTTATATATATATATTTATTTACTAAGACATTATGTTGTAAGATGTTTCATTAACAAAATATGATAAATATAGATCTAAAAAAAAAAAAAATAAAATAAGAATATATCACTTAGAAAACAGTGAAAGTGCACCACACTGTAGCTTAAATTATGAACAATGGAAAGTCATTTAACATAAAAGGGCAAACATGAAGTCCTTCACCCAGAAGCTGGAAACTAATTAGATTTTCCATGTTGCTTCAATATGGTCATAAATTATAGTAAATTATATCTTATAATCTGAAAAGAACATTGAGTATGAAAGGGTGGTGATTATGCCTCTTTCTTTACTGTCCAAGAAGGAAGAGTGGGTAAAGTTCTCAGTTGTTATAGTTTTATAAGTGAATGTCTTTTTTAATGAGTGTTTATCATAAAAAAAATTATTATAAAAATTTTAGAAAATTAGATTTTACATCTATTTCTCCTTAAAAATATTTTCTTGACTCAAAGAAAAATTTTGTTAAAAAATAATAATAATGTAACTTCAGCTCTTACCTCTTACCTCATGTAATTTCAGCCAAAAATATATTCATTCAACTACTTGTAATAAAATCCTAAATACTAACCTGGTTTCTATATTTTTAAATAAGAGGGTCCACCCAATACTTAAAATTACATTCCTAAATATCTTCCTTTATGTGTTTAAAAAAAATTGTTGATTATAAATGCTATAAAATTAAATTTTTCACCTATTTTGTTCTCTACATTTATTTTTTATAGTAATAACAAGATTTTTAAATTTCGGTCTTCCCCTGAACCCCACTTCCCTTCAACTGATAGAAAAGCAAAATAATTTATCATGAGCTTGCTCCCATAACTATTATACTCCTGTGACTCTTCTAAGCCAGATTTATACAAAATGTTAGCTTCATCTTCTATTTCGGTTAAAATTTAGGACTTGAGTTTGAGTTGGCTCAGATTATTTTATGTTTTGGTTCAGTTTAAGCATATATTTTCATTAAAGATTTATTTGTTTGTTTTTATATATCTTTTAAATTTTATAAATTGTCAAAATATAATAAACTACTAGTCTTTTATGTATTCACAGCAAAACAAATATTATGCAAAATTTTAGAATTGATCTATATACTGTTACTTTTTGGAGGAAAATCCTGTCACCAGGATACCAGTGTATCCAGCTCATCTTTATGACATCAAGTATCAAGTATAATATACTTGATGGGTTTATTCTTAATTATTTTGTTGATCTTAATTTTTAGTAATTATAATGAGTGAAATTAGTAATTATAATATGTTTGAAAAATCGACTATTGATATTGTTTGGTTATTGGCTCTTAAGTGGTTTTGTCGACATTTACTTTTAAGAATCCTGCTCTTACTTAATTCCTCTGCTAAGGTTGTTAGTGTCTTAAAGTTTATATGCATGACAATAGTAAGAATAGCTCTAATAATCAGTGCCTACTTTGGTGTGAGGTTGAATTTTTAGAATTTAATAGATGCGCTCTATATATTTTGTTTGTATTTGCAGGCAAAGCCTCTTGGGATCACTTCAGAGAGAGAGTAGATCTATCCATCTCCACAATGTCCAACAGATGGATGACATGGAGACATCTGTGCTGGAACGTAGTGTCAAACCAGGTCTCACTAATCAGATCACTTCTTTCTCCTGGCATCCTCAACACGAAAATAGACTGCTTGCCATCACTGTGACTGGTATAGCAATCATATTTGCAGATCAGTATAATATTTAAATTTCTATTATATTTAGCAAGCCTCATTACTAGAGTAATTCAGTATGCTTTTAGTTTGAAGATCATTTATTTGAGAGAAAAACTACTATAATGGGGAGTAGTAAACTGATCATTGAATAGATTAGATTCTTCTGTACACTGATTGAGATGCTTCTTAACTGGTTTTAGGATTTACTTGTGAACACATATAGCATCTTAGCATTTAATAAGTTATTAACTTTTGACAATTATTCATTTTTAAGAGAGATAGTTGGGGAAAGGAAGTTATAAAAAAACAATTATATTTAAATAAATAAAAATGCAAGACTGATTTTTTTAAAGGATCAATTACGGATTATGTTGTTTTTGAACGAATGACTCTAAATTGGTCATCGATGTCCAATGTTGTGTGGACTTATGGGCAGAGAATGCTAAAGATGGTCAGTGATACTGATGAATTTTATCATTACTTGGAAGATATTTCAAGTTTCATGAAAAAGCGTGCTTTACGAGGATATGGGCTGAAGGTAATTTTGTTTTACTAATACGTTTCATTAGAACTTATTATTAGTACTTATTATATATTATATAGCCCCAAGAAGAGGAGACAGTGCCTGAAGGTGGCAGTGAACAGGGAGCAGATGATGAAGATACTATTTTAGATCCAAGTAGCTCTCTCCTTGAAATATCTATGATTGAAGGAGCTACAGGTGTGGATACTGCTCCTGATGTCATTCCCACTGTGTCTTCCGATAAGGAAGACTCTCAGAACTCTGATTTGGGAGTTCAAAATATCTCTATGGTTATAGATGATTAGATCTGTGCGGGATTCCTAATTATTTTTATTCGACAATTTTTAAAATATCTCGGCTATTTTTTTTCTTTTTTTGGTCGTCCTGAATGTAATAAGGCATTATTAATTAAAAAAATAATTAATTATTGCTGGTTGTCTTTAAAAACTTCCTTAAAACTTTCTCAAATCTTTAGTCTTTTAGAAATGCTTTAATAATGACCAAAAAATTATAATCTTAATTTAAAAACTGTACCTTGTCTTTTTTTTCCCAATTACTCCCAGTTTATATTGTCTCATAAAAGCTATAAAGCAATTAATAATGTAAAACCTAACTAAAAAAGAAATTAATAATTTAGCTTTATCCTTAAACAGGAAAAAACCATCCCCATTTATAAACTATAAGTCTCAAGTTAATTGGGAATTATCATTAAAAATTTGAAGTTGAGTTCCAAACTATATCTTAAACATATTTTTTTTTATTCCTTATACAAAAAAAATTAATGTTAAAAGTTTTAACATGTTGTAGTTCATTTCAGCCTCAAAATATAATCCTTAATAGGAGTCAAACTAAATAAGGCATAACTAACATAAATCAAACTAGATATAGGGAGGGAAGAAAAGGNACTTATTATATATTATATATTTTTTTTTTTTATAGCCTGAGCTGAGGGAAAATGCACAACTTGTGGATGATGATTACATGAAAGAAATATGGATTTGGCTTGACCACAGCAAGACACTTGTTGAGAATTGTACTATTAACACTCTTTTTGGAAATAATCATCCTGGAATCAGGTACAACTTCCTTTTTTTTTTTTTTAGTATCTTTAGGTACTGCATTTTGCAGAACTAACACTTTTCAGAAAGTCCCTGTGAAAAAAAAAAAAAAAAAGGCTAAACCATTACTTCTCCAAAAGAGGAAGTATATTATACCCTTATAATCAAACTGTGGGAAACATTTAGCTGTAGTCTAATGAGAATTGGAAAACTTACCTTTACTCCTGGAAAAAAATCTGACTCAATCTCACAAAAGCCATTTTTTAGGGAAACTATTTAGTCGAAACCAATGAGTTGCCTAAACTTTATGGATTGGGTTTAAAATAAATAACTCCAATAGTAGCTTCACTTGATTAAAAGTGTCTGGTTTTTGCTACATCCAAAATTTCTAGGAAATATGGGGCTGTATATGAGACTATCTTTCACCTAATATTTCTATGTTAGGGTATTACCAGAAAAGAGGTTTTATTACTTTGGGTAAGCAGAGATTGCCGAAATGAAGCTACCTAATTAACCCCTAAAATTAGGGTATTTTTTTTTTTTTTTTTGGAATCTTAATTGGAAAAAATAGGCCTAGTTTTTGTTGGTCACAGTGAGTTTACCACTTTCAGAATCTTACTTTAATCTATTAGGAACAATATAAAACCTACCACTAAATAATTATAGTGTAATTAAAATAAATAATAAAGGATGTATAGCTACTACTTGAGTTTTATTTAAGAATTCCTCATTGTTGATATTGATTTATAGGAAAGTCAAAATATTCATAAAAACCTAATTTTTACTAATCATTAATAATCTAACGTTAAAAAATTTTTTGATAAAATAAAATTAACTCCCAGCTGAGGTTAGGTCCCCATTGGGAACTTTTTTCTTGAGCTGGATAGGAGTGTTTGATTTTATTTTGGAATATTCATTATATTTTGGAACATTCATGATATTTTCTCAAAAATCTATTATAATTATTTTGTGATTATCAAGAGTGACTATGGTTTCCCATTGTTCATAAATATTCTAGATGAAACTTGATAATAAAATTAATACTAATTGAGGTTGAATTGAATTCATTAGTAACTTAATTAATTTTTAATATTGCTCTTCTAATCAGATTTGGACGCTGAGAGTTATTGGCAATCGAGTTCTTCCTTTAAGAGGAACGGATGATAGAATCTAAGTGTGTGCATATTATTTCCCCTAAAATGGTTTTAAATTGTTCATATATAAACAAATTGAAAAATTTGAACAAAATGGACAATCATTTTTGCATAAACTATATTTAATTTACCAAGGATCTATGAGGTCCCTCAAACCCATTCAGCAAAACTTGAAAATAAAATGGAAATATTTAAGTCTTTGATGTTACAGGTCTGTGCTGAATATTGACACCACCACTATCCCTGGTTCATTTTCTGCCAAATCAGAATTGACATTTGTACCTTGGTCTGGAGTGGTAATATCTTCTTTGGCAAAAGTTTACAGGTCGTTAAAATAAAAATATCATTTATTCATTTGTTCTTATTTGCTATATGTTTAATATTTTTTAAGAATATAACATTTACTTGATTTAGAAAAAAAAATAGTCATATCCTAGTCATTAAGTATCAGCTCAGCCTTTGAAGAGGAACGACCTCCAAGGGACTACTGCTATGGCTTATGATATTGGGGAGTACCTACTTTCTTGCATTTCTACCTATGGGCCTTGGTGCCAATGAATTTTCAATTTTCTTTATATTTTATTTTATTTTTTAAAATTAAACTGTTAAGCAGTAAGGAAGTGTTTCATATATCCCATATCTCTTGGGCTACAACCTCCACAATTTTGACCGTATTGGTGGGGATTTTGCCCTCTTTGTTCATAGTCCCTTCAATTCCTAAGTTCTTGAATGTTCCTCTCTGTCTAACTCTTCTGATTTACATAGTTAACCCTCACCCAATATCTCTTTTGGTTCGTGTTTGAAAGCTTCCCTCTATAAATTTATTCCTCTTTATTCCAACATAATTATCATGGGCGACCTAATTCCAATTTCCTTTCCGAGTCCTACATTGAAAATATTATATATTCTTTCAATCTGTTCCTAGTTCCTTTCTCTCCCACTCATCATTCTGGCTCATTGGATACCTGGCTTGATTCTTCATTATTGAATTCTTTTTTAACCTACTTGTATCTTCCCAAAATCCTGTTCCCATTCTCTCTCTCCATGATCTAATCCACGTAATTTAAAACTTGTTAACTCCATTCTTCAAACCTCAGGCTGTCTTCTATCATAACCTTCATTTCCTCTCAGCAGATGATGATATAACTGAATCCTTGATCTGGAATTCTATTTTTACCTCCCATTCTGTAGATTCTGTGGTCCAAATCCTTACATCCAATCTACTCTCTGTGTTTTAGGAGGAGCATGCTTATTAAGATTAGAGAGTAGATTAGATTTAAGGATTTGGACCACAGAATCTACAGAATTGAAGGTAAAATAGGATTTGGCCATCCGCTTGCATGCTGGATCACTTCTGACATCAAAAAATGATGAGAAGTCACAATTCACGCTGGGAGAACTTCAAAAGCCTGCAGATTAAGGCCCAAGCAAAGATTCGATCTTATAAAGCTTATTTCATCCAAGTCTTCTCTACAGCTACTGGTTCTTGAATTAAATGGTCGTTGCTCCAGTAGCTTAATCTATATGCTTATTACCAGTTCTTCCACTACATACTTCTTTACTCCTGATCAACTTAATTCCCATTTCGCTTTCATATCTTCCGTTACAGGCTTGTCCCAAATCTGATCCACTTTCCTTCAATCCTGACTCCTTCTTCTTACACATTACTTCTACTGCCCTACTTGCCTCCATTTCAAAATCCCGCACCAACACTGTTGGCCCTGTTGGCATTCTGGTTAAACTCATAAAACTGTTCTCCTAGATTTCCCCAAGGCCTTTGATACTTTAGATAATTATATCCTGTTTTCCAAACTTCAATTCTCGTCCTTCTCCCAAAGTGCACTCCAATGGTTCCAGTCCTTTCTTTCCAAACGCTTCCAGTTGGCCTCTGTTCCTAACCATCCCTGTTCCTGCCCTACTCCTCTTACCTTGGGCATGGCTCAGGGATCAAGCACCTCTCCCACTCTGTTTTGCTCTTACACCAATGACCTTCCTCAGTTCATCCAGTATTGTTCTCTTCATATCTATGCCAATGATACTCAAATTTATATCTCTTTCCCACTCTCCCAACTTCAGACATTAGATAAACAGTGATCAAACAGTGATTTATTTATAAATAAGAAGTTGATATTTATATTTTTTTTGTGAGCAGGGAGAGAGAGTGAGTGAGAGAAATTATTCTTTTATTTAAGGTTGGCTTCTTTTGAAATTCAAAACTTCTGCTTGAGAGAATTTAAAATAATCTAAACTCTGAGTTGGGAAAAGGATTAGGATTAGGATCAGGTTATAGGGCGACCAACATCATGGTTATTATGCCCTGACTGTTGGGGTTTATCTAGGGTTAAATCTGTTGTCCATTCTTTTAAATGTTTCTGTTTATTAGTGCTTCTTTACATTACATTATACCATATAGTACTTGGTGTGCAATAAGTTATATTCCAATCACAGACATACACAAATATATACGCAAAACTATTTTAAAAGCAGAAATATAAATTATATAACTTAAAAAGTAAATTAACAATTAAAATTGAAACAATAGATAATCAATAATTACAGCAACAATATAATACTATTAGATTTATATAGTGAATACTACAATACAACATAAAACAAAAACAAACAACAACAACAAATTTTTACATGGTTTTCTCTTTTAATGATCTATGTCCTGTCTCAANTTTTTTTTTTGGGGGGGGGGATTAAATTTTTTTCATATATGCCTGTTTCTCTTAAAATGCACATAAGTTTGGCTATATTGGATTCGTTGTTTACCAGGGATGCCGACAGTTGTCTTGGGAGGTTTTTACATGTAAATAGATTGTGTAATATGGACATTCCTCGATGAAATGTTGGACGCTCATTTGAGAGCTACATTTAGGGCATATTGGCGGTTGATCTTTAGTGATTAAATGCACATGGGTAAGATTGGTGTGACCTATTCTAAATCTGGTTAGTACGACTTCATCTCTTCTGTCCTCCCGGTTCCACCACTCCTTGGTGGTGTTCAATTCTTCGCAGTTTATTGTTGGTCAATTCGAACTTCCATAGAGTGTCCCAGTCCAAATAAGTTTTTCTTTTAAGCCGGGTTCTGCAATGTTTGTGGGTGGGGTGTCCTTAAGGGCTGCTTCTTTAGCTGCATTATCAGCCATCTGCATTATCGCCTTATACCTATGTGTGATGGAACCCACTGGAGTGTTATTGTTTTGTCCTGCTGTTCAAGGGTGCGAATATAATGAAATAATTTTTTTTGTTGGAGACCTTGATTTTTATCATTTTTTATACTTTTTAGAGAAGAGAGCGAGTCGGAGCATATGATAAAGTCTTTTTTGTCTGATGTAATGGCATGATAGAGAGCTAGGCATAGTGCTTGCATTTCAGTTGTGAATATTGAAGCCATAGGTGAAAGTTTTTGCAGTATTTTGTGGTCTTTAAAGACTACTGCTAGGCCTACATTGTCCTCTTGTTTTGAGCCATCTGTGAAGAAAAATTCTTTATTTGAGTAAGCTTGTATAATTTCATTTACTTTCCCTAGTTTTTCACTTGTAGTGTAATTTTTGTTGAGATTTGTTAATCGTAAGTCAATTATGGAAATTTTTCTTTTCCACGGGGGTTCTTCAGTTTCGTATTCCCGTATGTTTACTGTTGGGACAGAGATCATGCTCCTCTGGCGGATTGCTAATGGGGTTGGGCGTTGCGGGTTTTGTTGATATAATGGATGACATTTGGGCACGAATATTTAGTTGTAAGCTGGGTTCGTTGGTTGGTAAAGTAATTTAGCTAAGTAGGAGCTGGATAGTAGTTTTCAGCGAATGAAAAGTGGAGGAACTCCAGATTCGGAGTAGAGGCTCATGATAGGATTGGTCCTGAAGGCGCCTGTAGCTAGGCGGATTCCCGAGAGGATTTAATCGTGTCCAGGTACATGAGATGAGTTTGTCTAGCTGAGGAGTAGATCATGCTGCCATAGTCTATTTTAGATATTATGAGGCTTTTAAATATCATGAGGAGAGATTTTCTATCTCCTCCCCATGATGTTTTTGAAAGAACTTTTAGAAGGTTTAATCTTTTGCAGCATTCCTCTTTAACATTTTTGATATGGCTTAGCCATGATAATCTTTCATCAACTGTAACTCCTAGAAATTTAGTTGGGAAAATATTTTCTCTGTTTGGATTTTACTAATGGGATTGTTTTATCCTCAAGCTAACAAATTGCAATTACTTAATTATGGAAATAAAGTGTTGTTCTAAGCAAATATATTTTCTCTCTCTCTCTCCCCCCCCTCCTCCATCAATTCTTCAAGCAAGTACCGAGACATGTAATACATATTTGACTGGAGTGTTACTGAAAGCAGAAGAGCTAATGGTGTGATGTTCTCTTCCAATGATAGACTAGTTTGAATTTTTTTTTAGTGAATCGTAGAATAAACTGTAATATTATTCTATTATGGACTGTTAATGAAAGGTACTGATTCTAATTGATATAAAATTTGAAGGTAAACACATATGTAATGGATGTTTAATAATACCCAATCTGAATGAACATATTTAATATATTCCGTGTTGTGACTCAAAAGATCTCTCCTTAAACCAAAAGAATTTAACCGATAGCCACATCACAGAACATATGAATATTTAGTAAATTAATGGTAAATATATTTTTAAAAAGTACTGTTGTTAAGGTACATTCCCTGAAATGAATGTGGGTACCAATTGAAAGTGCTACTGATTTCACTTTAATACCTATGTCAAATTGTGATTATGTTTGTTAATTATTTTTTTATTATTTATTTTTTTAGGAGTGAAGTTCGAGATAAAGCTTTACATTTATGTAATTGGAAATTTATTCATGACCCCTTCACTTTGACACATGTCATTGAGTTTCTGGAAAAACAAGGTATGTGGGACTTTACTGCTCTTTCTTTTGCAATTGCATATATTTTGTATGAAGTTTAATACAATTATAGTTTATTGAGCAATAATACAGGTTGTTTACTTTTATTATGACTTGAGGCTAGGAGAACTACCAACTTCTTATTAAGGTAGAAGAAAAAAACCTTTATTATTAGATTTTTTTGTTGGGGTTCAGTCGGGTATATCCCAAAAAAAAAATACAAATTTAAAAAAATGTGTATTTTTTAAATTCGCATATTTTGGGATCTACTTTGACCGAACCCCAACAAAAAAAAATCTAATAATAATATCTATGGTCAAAAAAACTCTCCATTTTGGCCCCAAACATTAGTCTTTTTACACACAAATATAAATAATGAAAATGAAGAGAAGTTGGAAGGAAAAAAACAAATGCCCTAGTCCTAGTACAAGGAAGGTTGCAACTGCTGCTGGACAGCCTCCTTGTAGTAGCTCACTACAGCAGAGCAATATATTCTGTACTCTCTAAATATTTTATAAATCATAACAATGCATGGCATAAGCTCTTATGACATGTACACTTATGTATCTTATTAGATAAGTTTAATAAGTAATTTGTCCCATATCATATAATATCATATTAATCTTATGTATTTTGTTTAGTGAACAAAAAACTTCTTAGGCATCTTAAGAGGAACCAGTATCTTTTTTTATCACTTCTAGGCTCCAAAAAAAAAAAAAAAAAAAAAAAAAATAATATGGTCAGAAAAGGAGACATTGCATGAAAGATAGATGTTGAAAAAATTAAATAAATATAAACTTTGCTGACATAGACTTCATTGACTTCATTGAGTCACAATTATTGTTCCAGTTTTCTTGACTATGTAAGAGGGAAAATGTACTTGCCATAGAACAGCTATTGGGGAATATTTTACTTGCAATTAATTAAGAATTATTTATGTTTATTTTTTGTTTTTTCATTATAAATAAATTTTTGATTTTAGGTTTTGTCACAAAAGCAGCAGCTATGGCTGTGTTTTCATTGCAGCTAAAAACAGCCATTAAAATACTTGCTGAAACTCAATATAACACAGTTTCCATGGCCATTTCAGGTAGGCTATCCATATTTTTAAAAATACAGCTATGCTCCTACTAGTAAATATTTTATTTAATGTAATTTTATTATTTTAGCAATAGAATTTCCATTATATTAATTTTATGCATTTTTCCCATATTCAAGCATCAGTTCTTCCTTAAAACAAAAGAAAACTTGTTTGCATAAATGTTATGGAGTGTTCAAGCAACTCAATACACATCTTACCATACAAAACTTTATCATTTAACTTCTAACTTTCTCCTATGCCTTCCTTTTTGAAAGGAGGATTTGAATTGGAGAAAGTAAAAAATGTAAGATGGGGATTGAGATGAAATGGTCTTATAAATGAAGGAACCATTAAATATTGATGTAAGAGGAAAGGGAAAAGTCATCTTAAACAAGCATACATATGCCCCATACACCAAGCAAGCATGTCCAAATTGAGGAAAGACAATGGAAGAAATCAGAGAGGCACCAAGAAGGAGGAGGTGATGGGAACTAAAAAAAAAAAAAATTGAGAGAAGAGATTGAACAATAGGAAGACATATGATTTCTAGGGTAGGGTTTCGTCTAAGACAGGCTGAGGTCCAAGGTAGTCGGAACAAACGGTTTAGGAGGAGTGGAACTATTTGGAAGGGGGGAATTGAGTTGGGCAAATGAGNTGTTTTTTGGATCTTTCTTGACCGAACCCCAACTAAAATCATCTAAGAAAGATAGATGGCATAGTTTTACAAGTTTATTTATATTTATATTAATAGGAAATGAATTACTATAATCAACCTGAACAATATAAATTATAACCTCTCACATAAACAAAACACCCTTGTCATCCATATCACCAATGGCTTCATCTTCACTGACTAGTACATAAAGAATTCTTATTCAGGTCATTTCTTCCATGCTTGCATTAGTAATACTCATTCCTCTTTTTCATATCCATCCTCTCATCTCCTATATCTCGTACACTCACACTCTTCTTCCAAACAATGATTAGAGTCTTAATATTTTGTCATGTTAAAGCCCAATCCCTCCAATCTCTTAAATATTTCCAAGACAACCTCTATCTCATTATAGCAGTCCCTGCCCCTCAAGAGTATTGTCCCGTATCAGATCTCTTCTTACAGTCCCATCTTATTCCTCATCAATTTGGTTGTCTGCATCCTGGCTATTGCACTCGGTCTTCACTTTTAAAGATCAATTATGGCTTATCAATCTTTTTCTTGGAAGGCCCATAGTTTTCAAAGAACCATTTCTACTCTAAAGAGCCTCTGTCATTCTTGACACCTTCTACCGCTACCTACCTGACAACTCCTGGTATCCTTCTTCAATCTGTCGCATATTGACTATGGGTGTACGGTTTACTATGGATGCAAGAATGTAGCACCTCATGACTACTTTTTTTACTGGTTTGCTTGAACTACAAATAGCTTTCACATAGTAATTTATGCCCTAAATATTTTTAGGTTATACCGATGACAAAAATAGTGTTTGGAGGGAGTCTTGTGTTTCGTCACGCAGAAAGCTGTCTGACCCATATCTTCGAGCAATATTCGCATTTCTTACTGCTGACTCTGAAAATTATGAAACAGTAATTGTAAGTACAAAATATTTTCTTTTGCCCAAAGCGGTGTAGATCTATTCTGGAGCTTGCTATTTTGACAGTTATAATGGTTAAATATGTAAATCCATTATTCATTAACAGTAAATTAATAAATAAATAAAATAAGTATGTAAATACAAAATAAGTAAAGTAAGTGAATAAATGAAAATAAGACTATGAATAAATGTATCATTTACAGTATTAAATTAATGTCCAAACTGACAAATTATATCGCATGTTAATGTTAAGGATTTGACTGAGAAATTGAAAAATATGATAGCTGATGACATTTGTTTTACGTTATGTAATCTTTTGAGCCCTCTCAGTGCATAAATTATTGCAAGACACTCATGACTCCTGTAATTTCCTTTTGACCATTTTTTGTTAACATTATTAATTATTGGGTATTAAACATCTTCCATTCCCATTAAATACATTTCAAATGATTATGAAAGTATAAAATTTTCTATACTCTATGAAGTAGAGCCTACATTTACGAAGATTTATAAAATGTTGTACAGGAAGGTACAGGACAGGGATTGTTTTATAAATAAGATATTCCAACTGCAAACAAGTCTATTATTCTGAGACTAGCAACAACTTAAATAAAAATTGGAAAAACACAGCTTGTATTTGGGAAAAAAAAGAAGTCCATTATGCAGGAGTTGTGTAATCTAAGCAGATTTCCAATGTTTCATTAAAGATTGATATAAATAAAAGTGAATAGAAGTGAAGAAATTTAATTTAAAAGCAAAAGAGCAATTATCGAAAAAGGTATGACTGCTAAAGTTTGCTCCAGACTAGCAGGGAAGGTAGAGTAGAGTAACTGATTAAACATCGTAGTCACGTAAATTTCTTCCTTATTATCTTTCTTTTATACTTTAGAAATATGAGGTCCCACCAATTACATAGAATTATATTCTTAAATTTATTTCTTAATCTACATTTCTTGAAGATTAGTATGTGTAATTGTAAATTTAAAAAAATTACAGTTTACACTATTTTGTTCTTTACATTTTTTTTTTTTTTTTTTTTTTTTTTTTTTTTTTTTTTTTTTTTTTTTTTTTTTTTT
>KZ807274.1:313782-333072 GCA_000696205.2 Oncopeltus fasciatus | reverse complement strand
TATTATGTTGAGGAATTCGTTTTTATAATAAAATAAAAGGTATACCTACCTTACACTCACTTGTAAACAATATATTCTGATACGCAATCATTGAGACTGTCCGATTTTGTATCAGAATTTGTTTATAAGGTCATGTAAGTTAGGTATAAATCTCTAAAGTCTAACCAATTGATTGCCTTCCTCATACAGCATTAAATAGGAATGTTAGAAGTTCATAAAGTTACTCATTTATTATTTTTTGTACTGCAATCAATGTTATCTTTAATAGTCTCTCTTTATCAAGTATTTTATTTGCTAAACAGCCTGTAGGATAAGACACCCAAGTCTTAAGAGGAGTTGTATATATACATATGATATCAATTTAAAAATAAAAATTATGTTTGTTAAATCCATTATAAGCATTACATATCTATGTATATGATCTAGAACAATATTTAATTATTTATTTTATATATATTATTTAAATCATTTCATTTTTGTAAGTGAACATTAGGAGAAACAATTTCCAAATAGGCAAGCAATAATTCTCCATGAAGGTTCTGATTGAATTATTTTTATTCTAACTATTCTGAAAGTTTTAAATTTTCTATTTATTTATTTTTAAGAATATGAATCATGGTTTTATATAATTTAAATGGATGCAATATTTTATAAATTCGTTAAACTGGACATATATGCCAGTGATATCATAGTTTGGTTGAGTGAACATTAGGAGAAACAATTTCCAAATAGGCAAGCCATAACACTCTTCCTTTATGACCACTCTGAATCTTAAATATGAGCGCCTTTATAGCTTAACTGTGATAATAATTCATCCCCTGAATGAATTCCTATTGATTCCATACTTTTTTCCCAATTCTTATCGTTGGCTATTTGTCCCAGTAATTGGTCTATATATCTATGCATTTTCTAGCTTCTAAAACTTTTTTATTGTCATTGTATACAAATAAATATTTTTAATTTGTCACAATTTTCTCATTTTCCCAACAAAATCTATAATTTATTTTCTTATTAATTTTTTATATTATCAAACTGAATCTTTATATCATTCATTTTTTAATATTTTATTTCTATTTGTTTTTATCTTATCGTTTGTTTTTATTTTTACTTATGTTAACAGTTTTATTCAAGAAATCTAACTCACTCTAATTTCCACTTATTTTTCCTAAGTTTCCCCTGAAGTGTAAAAAGTGTTTTTCTTGAATAATAGGGAGTAAGAATTTTTGAATGTCTTTCCAAACATCTGCCATGACCAATATTTACCAATATATTTTTAGCTTTTAAGTTATTTGTATATTTAATTTCTGAATGATAACTTCCTAAGTATTCAAAACAAATGTTATTAATAAATTTCATTTTCCTATTTTAGAATGAAACTGGCATGGCGGTAGTGGATAGGGTTGGATTTGCTCTGACTTTTCTCTCTGATAGCAAGCTGGCTGAGTTCATTAGAATGCTCACTGAAGATCTTATTTGTTCTGGAGATCTTGCAGGTGTCATGCTAACTGGTAGGCAGACATTAATTTACTTTAGAAAACCCTTGAAAAATCATGATTATAGAGAGTCAAACATTAATCACTTAAGTCAGTCCTGAAAATGTGAACTTAGGGACAGGACGTTCCCTCTCGTCTTCATGATAGCCCTGAAGATGGCTTACAATGTAAGCCGAAACGTCAGCAGATAATCCTTTATTAAAAAAAATACATCTTAAATTTATGTTTTTTGGATCTACCTTGACCGAACCCTAACTAAAATCATCTAAGGATTAATCACTTAATATGTGATTCTATTAGAAAATTAAGTAATACTTATTTCTTTACAATTAGTAAAGTAATATTCTGAAGAAAATGAGAGTATTTATTTTTAAAATGTTTTAATTGATTTTGTCTTATAAATACCCATTCTTAATTCATTAGTAATATTATTTTATTTCGTGTTTTTTATTAAGAATTTCTAATGCATTAAATAGTTAGATACAATTTCAACTCTCCTATTGAGAGCTATCGTCTCTACCATAGGTTTTTCTTAGTTTTCTTTAGGTTTCTATTTTTGAAAAGATATATAGGTAAGTTATATAATTAGGGGGAGGGGGGCTTTCATAGTGGCTTCCTAAGAAAAAATGAAAGTTTTGAATGGAAAGATATGGTATTTTTTTTAAATTGAAGTCTTGAAGCAAGCCATAACTCCCACAGTTATCCTGACTTCTAAAAGCAAATTAAGTTGTATTAAAGATAAGTTTTCTCCAACGATGAAATTTTGATATTAGTTTATACAGTTCTTACTGTTTCTAGCTTTTGTTTTAGTAAAATAGAAAAAGTAAAAATTTGTTGCTATATGATAAAAATACTTCATACTAAAATTTTATTCTGGTTTACAGGGATGTGTCCTGAGGTGATTCCATTGCTGCAGAACTATTTGGACAATACTGGTGATGTCCAAGGAGTTAGTGTCTTGGCTATGAGAGCATTTCCACCATACCTTCTAGAACATGAGACTACTCAGTATTGGATCAACAGGTGATTTTGCACCTGTATTTTTATTTTGTATTATTTCTGTAATTAGTTAGAGCAGTGGTCTCTAGCACCTATTCAAGAAAATTTATGTTCCAATAGCAATGCTTTAATATAGTTTGAAGAGCAAAAATACCTGTAACAGTTTTTGTAAGAGCTCTCATGAATATTCTCTTAGAAGCTCTTTAACATTAATGCTATGCTTCTACTGGAAAATTCAATTAATGCATATAAAAAATTGTATGATCTACTTTTAGCAGATTTCCAGCATTATTGACATTGGTCCCATGTTGTGATTTTTTAACAGATTTTTATCGATCCTGCATTGGAGAAACTATGAATAAAGTCAGTTGAAAAGTGTGTGTGTGTGTTTATTTCTTTAATTAAAATAGTCATATCATTATAATCCAACAGTTATCAAAATTAAGCTTAAATATTGAATTTGGTTTCTTTATTGAACATTTTACTTACAAAGCTAAAATTTATTTTAAAAATAGACTCTTTGAACCATAATTTTAATTTCAAACAGTTGGATTATTATGATATCAATTTGCAATTAAGCAGCTCCTATGTAGCGTAATTATTAGCTGTAATTCAACTTTTAAGTATAATAGTAAAATAAATATTATGTTGAGGAATTCGTTTTTCTTAAATATATCCTACATGATGCAATTTTTTAAAAAAGTATGTGTATTTTATCTGTAACCTATGAAATGAAAAAAAATTATACTCATGTAACAGAGTGAAATTTTTTTCTTTGTAAATACATGTAAATCTTTTAACATTTTACAATTTTAATTTAAAAAGCCCAGAAGAGTAGATGAATGAAATATGAGTTTGAGATGATATTGCGAAGATGTGTCCTTTATTTACCATGGATTCAGTGACATTTTCTGTAATACTTTGGTTTCAGGAAGATAACAGAAAGCCACTTCAGTTTGATGACTACTCACTCAGTTCTAACTGCTCCTTTGATCTATCTTCATAACTTTGATCTCCCATGCCCACCATTATCTTAAAAGTCATGAATTCTAAATACATTTTTAATTGCTTTCCTTTACTGATTTAAATACTGTGAACAAATAGCATTTCATTAGTTTTATGAAATTTTTAAGTTACTGTAACGAATAACTTCATGTAAGTCAAAATTCTTCTATAGTAGGGTTTCTTTTTTCATATTTGCATAATTAATGCCAGTCTTACTTGCTTATGATGCTTCAATAAGCTACAATGGTTTATGAATTAGCAATAATGAAACTAAATATAATGGGGACAAGGTACTGAAGAAAGTCCTACTGGGGCTTGATCTGATTCAATAGGAGTATTTCAAGCCCTTCTCTAGAATCCATCCTGTTTCGGATAGAGTCAGCATTTCATAATTTGTGGATTCACAAAAGTTTTATATGCTGCCCCAGTAATAAATTATAAATTTTCTCCTACAAATATTTTACTACAAATAAAATGAGCTTTTTGTCTTTTTGTAGCTATCGTGAATTGTTAGACACCTGGAGGCTGTGGACTGAGCGAGCTGAGTTTGATGTCCTTCACAACAAGAGATCCCCTTCACAACCTGACCAGCAGGTTTATGTTTCATGCAACTTCTGTGGGAAGAGTGCCTCAGCTCTCAACCATTCCCGAGCCAAGTTCTCTCCCTTCCCCAGGATATCCAGTTCTACCAACCAGTACAAGGTTAATAATAATACTTTATTTCAACAATTAATAGCAACATTAGTTATTGTTATTTTAATGTATAATTGAAACCCTTTATAAAAATAGTCTAATATGACAGAAAAAATTAAATATTAGAATTAGAAATTATTCAAAAACTATGGACAAAATGAATTTGTTTATAAAAGTTTGATAACAATATTCAGAATTTCTTGACTTTTTGGAAAACAAAACACCGATAGGTATATTTTATAACTTTTTTCATTTGTATACTTTCTAAAGCATCATATATTAGTTTCATAATTTTCCATTTATTTATCCTAAAATATGAGGGGAGGTCATAAAGTTATTGCCTACCATTAAAGGAGATGATTAAGATAAAGGACTTATATCTTATCATGTTTATCTAATTAATAGTTATTTACAAATATATTACAAAAAGTTTCATAATCTTGCCTTATATAATCCTTACACTACTATTAAAATTTAAATTGAGATTTTTTAACCGTGGAAATTATTAGTAGAGAATTGTTTGGGGTTCGGACAAGGTTGATTTTAAAAATTACAATTCTTAAAAAAGTGTATTATTTATTATCTGCCTACATTTTGGCTTATATTGTAAGCCATCTTCAGGGCCCTTGAATTACAATGTTTGAAGAAAAAAACCAAAGAAAAACAAAAAAATGATGTGATTTAAACATAACAGACATTTATAAAATAAACATAAACATAACATGCAGGCAAATTATTATTATTATTAAATACATTATTTTTACACAAACTTTACCTAACTGAACTCAGTGTGATATTAAATGCTTAGGAAAACAATAATAATGTGTGTAGAAAGAAAAAAGCTAAGACTATCTCCCTTAACAAGGAAATTACTATTAACTTTGCTCCTGATATTTCCAATATTACCCTCAGTGACCTCCTTGACTCAAAACTTCCCTCCTTTCCAAATTTCTTGTTCCTTAGAAAATATGTTGATGACCTGTATGTGTGTTCCTCATTCTTAATCCAGAGAAAACCCCTTAAATCTATACTGCATTCAACTCCTATCAATTTCCCTTCCTAGACACCCTTGTCATCCATATCACCAATGGCTCCATCTTCACTGACTAGTACATAAAGAATTCTTATTCAGGTCATTTCTTCCTCTTCAACTCATATCACCCCATCATCAAAAAATAAGCATGGCCAAAAATCTTATTTACAGATCACTCACACTCTCTGACTAGACATTCCACAACAATAAATAATAATAATAAGAAATAATTCCTTCCTATTTTCCCCAGTATTGAATAGTAGTGAACCTGTCAAGGCATTTTTGCTTGTCAGAAAATCTAGAGCAAAATAAAATATAAAATACAGTAAAAGAATGAAGATGTAAATAAAACATATATATTTCTCATTTAAAAATAAAAATGATTAAAAACTAAAATAATGATTCCTTTAAGCAAAAATTATAAAAACGTCTCTCCGGAACTGACTGAAGTCTTTACAAAGGATGGGTCTTCTCATAATTGGTAAGCATACAGGCAGTTAGTTATCTGGGATGGTAGAGATATCATAGGTACCCTAAATTTTGATACTTACCCGGAAGTAGTCAAGCCTGTGTAGCTGTCAAGAAGCTTTCTGTGCCTAACATCTACACTGTGACAATCAGAGGAAAATAAAATGTACCTCTAAGACGACCACCTTTCTGATGTTGGCCACACACCACTGCAAATATTCACACAATTCTGTGACAGGTGATATAATGTATATACATTATAAGAATGTATATATGAGAGGTGGATTTCTCATTTGGCTGATAATATTGTATCCATCTGTAGGAACCATATGATATAAATCCTCATTGTAAAAAGCTGTTAGTCGTACTGACTGAGTCTTTACATTAATGTTCTGGTGTTCCTTGTCCACCTGGATCTCAGTATCTATCCTGATCATATTGTGATCATTAATTTTGTTGGGTCTTACGGATATTTATTCCAGATTTGTATCAGTAAGGCCTGAAATTAAATACATTCATATTATGTTCAGTGCTCCTATATGTATCATACACTTAAAAACACTAAAAATTGAACTATTAAAAAAATAAATAATTTTTTTTTTAAATTGGATACTTACTGTTATTTGGCTTTGTAGTAATTTATTAACCAATAAATATTTAAGTGTGAGATGTTAGTGTTGGATATTATGACAGATTGTATTGTATTATTAAATGTGTGATATTTGTGTTTTAATTATGATAAGTTTTGCTTTAATAATGATATGTGTATTGCATTATATTATTTTTCAAATGTATATGTTATGTGTATCAGTATTATGTATGTGGGTTTTATATTACTGACAATGATGTATAATGTATATGTAATACATATATTACATGTGTATATCCAAGCTCTAATGTATATTTAGATTTCTGGAAATTCTATAAATAGTTATTCGTCGTTCAGTAGGATGGAAGCCACAGTGGGGACTGGGCTGGGACCTTAGGTTAACCATAGTTGGTCAGTCTCTTGGCCGTCAATGGCAACCAATGGTTTGTTGTGATAGCTGAGAGACTGAGCCTGGAATGAGGCCTGTCTGGCCCGGGACCAGAAGGTCAACTGAAGGGCACAAGGTGACTTGGTTTATTATATATTATATTAAAATGCTGACATTTTCATCTGAAATGGACCAATTAAGAATACTTTTCAGATTATTTATTTATTTCAGTAAAGTAGTCAATAAATGACTATTAAAATTGTAATATAATAAATTTTGAATTTAAATGCTTTTCATGACTTCAGCCTTGGATTTAGGACGGTTGTTAATAGAAATGTATGCTTATTTTTATATTATTAAATTTCACTGTTATCTGAAATTGTTTCAGTTCTTACTAAGGGGGCGGGATAGTAGATTACTAGGGATAACTAGATCATTTTATGTGAGGTTAGGGAAATGTTACTCTGTAGTTCTGAGCCATCCTGGTGAGCTTGGGAGATTGGGTTGCAACCTAACTATAGTCAACCTTGACCTCTTGGATCCATTGCTAGCCCAGAAAAACCTCAGGCTCTTTATAAAGCTCTAAAGGTCTCTGGGATTAGCCCCTACAATCACACCAAATGGGCTCTTCTTTCTCCAAACATAGTCAACAACTTGTTTCCTTCTTCAATGTTTTTTTTTTTTAAGTTTACATCTGATAGGACAATGACTTATAAATAATCAGGTCCATAAAAAGTCTCTATTTCTTGTATGACAGATTGAAGATGAGTTTTGACCTTTTATCTGATGGTTTGTATTATAGTGTTTAATCCTGGCTATTTTAGCCTGGTTTCTTTTCACATTCACATTTGATTAATATAATACTACTTTCTTCGCAATGAAAGTTTTAAAAATCCTGTATGGTGGCTCGGATCCGATAAGGCTTCTTTGGTTCTTTTCTTGGCCAGCATGTTTCTAGCCTTGTTACTCTTTGTTCCTTGTGTCCAGGCAGACAAACCTATATAATACAGTTGTTCTTAGTGAATTTATCTCCTTAAGACATTATTATCAGAAATTTCTAGATGTCACCCTGTGGGCATTAAATGTCTTTATGACATAAATAGTGATGGCATAGTTTTAAAAATATATTTTATAATATTAATAGAAAATTTATAGCAAACCTAAGGCTAAATGATAGATAGCATTGTTTATTTATATTAATAGGAAATAAATTACCATAAATTACCTGAAAAATCTAAATTATAATCCCTCACAAAAATAAAAATAGAAAACCTATTACTAAATGATAGATGGCATTTTCAAAAGGAGAGTTTGTTGACCGTAGATATTATTCTTAGATGATTTTAGTTGGGGTTCGGTCAAAGTAGATCCAAAAAACACAAATTTAAATTTTTAAATTTGTGTTTTTTGGATCTTTCTTGACCGAACCCCAACTAAAATCATCTAAGAAAGATAGATGGCATAGTTTTACAAGTTTATTTATATTTATATTAATAGGAAATGAATTACTATAATCAACCTGAACAATATAAATTATAACCTCTCACATAAACAAATTTTAAGACTCACAAAAAACTGAATAAAAATAAATATTTGTTTCATATTAATATTATTAAATTTAACTTTTGTAAGCCATACAAAAACTGCCTGGAAATGGCTAATTGAATTTGATGAATTTTGCAATTTAAGTTTCGTCTGTTCCAGCTAATTTTATATGCACTTGTTTTTTTAACTTTAAAGTGGTTAAATTAAGGGTTAAATACTGTAATGGTGCTAACAGTCAACCATTAAACTTATTACCCTGAGGATTTTATCATTTTGAAAAATTCATTGTGCTTTAAATTTTTGGTTTTCTAAGTATTCAGGTATCCCCAGGTTATCCTTAGAATGGCATTTATTTGAGAAGAAGGAATTCTAAGCAAATTTAATTTCCATATGTTTGTTATCCATAAAAAAACAAAAATCCTAAACCAAAAAGAGTTAAATAACTTTTCATGAAATTTTAAACTGCAAAACTCTCTTTTTATCTTAAAGAGTGGGGATAATGGAATAGTAATGGAATTAGTAGCATGTCTGTATACTTTTTTTTTAAATCAAATTTTTGAATTTATTAAATTGTAATTTAAGTTAAATTAATTTCAGAATAATAATTTTTAACACTTATATCAGGTTTAGAAGACTTGCAGATCAATGTAATTTTATTTGTATGATGAGTTATTTAATGGGTTAGGAACAGAGTTTTTAGATCTCAGGAACTCTCTTATTTTCCTCCTGCTCTACCCCATTTATGATAAACCACATTTAAATATAATACTTGCTAAATGGCTAACTTATATGTGGGGTTTATTTTGCCTTTAACTAGATGTCACACTCTTTTGAATTTTCGAACTAGTTTTCCTATAGGTGCCTCCCATGATTGGATGAACTGAAAATGAAATAAGAACAGTTCTCTATAAATATTTTATTTGGTTGTTGTTTTTTGACGAGAGTCGACAAATAGGGATAAAAAACCACAACCAAATAAAAAATATTTATAAAGGTGCCTCCCATGATTGGATGAACTGAAAATGAAATAAGAACAGTTCTCTATAAATATTTTATTTGGTTGTGGTATTTTGACGAGAGTCGACAAAATGTATGACAATGTCAGCTTCCTTGAGTACAAGACGAAGTTCTCGCCTTTCTCGTAGGGTAGACTCTCGCTAGGTAGAGGGAATTGAATAAGACAACTAACAAGTCCTGGTAGTATAACTGGAAAGTACACCGGCCNTTAAGAACAGTTCTGTCTTCAATTTTTGTATTATTATAACTTTTTAAAAATATTTTTGAAATTATTTTGTTTACTTTTGATTCCTATTATTATTAATTATATTAGAAATATGTTTCATTATGAATTATTTTTTACAGCTTTCAGAATTCTATCTATCTTGAAAATGATTACAGAAACTATTTGACCACGATAATGATATGAATTATTTAGTATTATAAGATTGGTGATTTTTATATTTTTCTTGAATATGTTAAATATGCACAAATTTCCCTCCTTAATTTTTTGAAATACTGTTTGGTATTTCCTTGTAAAATACTGTTGGGTCTTCCTCAACCTTTGTAGATAGAGAGATTGAAGAAGATCCGACTAGCCAATGTCAAATGCTAGTAAAAATCTAGTAAGTAACTGTGAAATAATTTTGTCTTGAGCTGAGAGAATCAAATAATACTAATAAACCATCTACCACCATTATTATATTATTTAGCTTAATTAGACAATAATGGCATTGTGCCCAATAATGTCTTATAATTCAGCCATGCAAAAAACTGTCCAAAAACTAATTTAAATTTTGAAATGACATCACAAAAAAAAAAAAAAAAAACTATTGATATGGAAGTCCTCTAAACTAACCCTCTAGGGTTTTTAAAAACTTAATTTTTTTAACTGAAATTAGATTTTAAAAAGTAGTTAATAAACCAAAATTGAATCTATTCCAGAGCCCCACATTTGTCTATGAAAAAAGTAAGTGCTCACATAAGTGGGTTTTCCATCTTTATATTTAATTGTTTCATGAAATTATTTCCACAATTATCCATAATTCTAATTTAATTTTCAAATTTAAGATGTATGTTACTTTGCCTGTTGGGTAAAAAANATAATAATTTTTATTTTCTTAATGTTTAATATTTAATTTGATTTTTACATAGTTCTTAATTATTGATATTTAACTTTTTAAACTTTTATTTTACTTATCACCTTTGCCAAAAATTTTTTGTCATCATGGTCAAGGTATATAGAATGAATAGTACTCCACTGAACACTGAAAACTGTATAAAAGAAGTGTTCATTACTAAACAAATTTAATAGAAGGAGCTAATATTGAACAGAATCATTTCAAAAATATTTTGAAACATTGCAGTAGTACAGAATTTGAAGAAAAAACTGTTCTTGCTTTATTTTCAATACTTCCAATCGTGGAAGGCATTTATAAGAAAACTGGCTCAAACTGCTAAATAGAATTGAAGTACCATATGAAACTGCAAGTACTCTGTGAAGTGGTCTTTTTTTTAAGTTAAAGAGAAAATAAATGTATATAGACAGGTCAGTCTTTATATTTTACTTTGTTTGTTTAAAATAGACAAATTATATTGCTATTAGATAATAGTATGAAGTCTTTGAGCTATGACAAGAAACAGATTTACTAGCTATTACAAATATACATTTATCAAGCAAATATTGAGGAACATTTTCTCCAATTATATTTTCTAATTTACTTAAATTTTAAATTACTTCTTTATTTTCATTGAATAATAATTGAATCATTGAAACATAAAGATTGAAGCTAGCTTACTATCTTTAAAATAATATAATATATAATCTAGCTTAAATAATATAATATAGCTTACTATGATTGAAATAATGTAATAGTTATAGTTATTTGGAACTGAATAATTATTAGTTAACTGTAGATTAGGTTATTAATTAATTTGTTTTAAATAATTCATTTTTATAAATTCTTAAATTAAATTCATTAGATTACTTCCAACTATGAGATTGTTACTCAGTGGACATAACTTGAGCTGGGAATTTTATAATTACAAGAAAAATAAGATGCCTTCTTTTTTATGTTTGTTTTACTAATAGAATTATTGGTACCTAAAATTAGGTCTCCTGATGGTTCTGCTGGAATAACTGAAAAGGGAGCTTCTTACGCATGACTAAAAATTAACACTTTCAAAAACTAAATATCTTTCATTCAAGAATTTTTGAATAATTGCCCATTATAACTGAATTATAAATATTAAACCTAAACAATTGGTAAGGTACTAGATCCCTGACTCAAAGGTCCCAGGTTCAATGCTCGTGGTGCACAGTTTTCTTTCTTTCTGTGCTTCTGTTTTAATAACTCAGAGGATTCCTGGTATGCTTCTAGGGAACACCCAGCCCTAATGAACCATTCTTCATTGAATGGAAAAAAAAAAAAAAAAATCAGAGGCAGCCAGAACAGTGTGCTGAACACACACCTTCTACAGTGAGCCATGGGTTGAGAATAAATACACCCCTGACATGTAATTTCTTATAGGCCTATATAGTGTTTTTCTTTCTTTTCTTTTTTTCCTCCCCTTCTCATAAATTTACTTAGTGTTTTAAAGATTGTAAATTGATCTTGTGAACTTATGATTTGTGCCCAAAGAGTGGAGGACTAGAAGTGGCTGCCATGTCTGTGAGTATCTTTCTCATTAAAAAGCTTCATAGTAAATAATATAGGAAAGTTGGCATTTTTGCTAATATTTATGTGTTCATGAGAATTTTTTTTATCATTTTACTCTACATTATTTTTTTATCTGTATTTTAAAATGTTTGTTTATTATTATGTAATTATTGTTTGGTACACATTCCCTGTATGTATATAATGTTTTGGTATCACTTATATAATTTTCTTTTGCCTGCTGTCAATTAATTTATTTTTCTGAAGAAAGGATTGTCAGGAGTTCAGTCTTGGTAGTTGAAGAATTGAAAACTAATTTGTAACCGAAAAATTTTTATTTTAGCCAACATTTTGGACTGTATTTCAGGCCTTCATCAGGGCAAATAAATTAAAAATTAGTTTTCAATTCTTCAACTACCTAGACCAAATTCCTGACAATCCTCTCTTCAAAACTTGACAATCAAGAAATTTACCTCCTAATTTATTTTTCTTTCTGGTTTCTTTCAAATTTATTTTCATAGGTTTTAAAAGCATTCTCAAATTTAAAATATTTGCTGTATTAACTCTTAATGCTTATTTTAAAGAAATTTTATGCCATATTTCCTAAACAATTTATCATAAATTGTATATGAATAAAGCTATTATGGTTATTACCATGACAGATTTTGGAATTTTTTCCATATTTTTTATAATCCTGCCTACTAGACACCAAAAATGATGGGCACGTGTGTGTATGCACACGGGGATGTGTGCACGTGAGTGCGTTCATATGTGTAACTTCTTAATATTCCAGTCAAAACTCTACCAGCTAGTTTTCAGTTTTCTTCGACGAAATTTGACATGTCTCTTTTAAAAGAAAGTCTAATTTTGTTGAGAAAAGTGAGACTAATATGAGTAGGATTCACCTGAAAAATGTCTGGTTAAAAATAGTTAATCAGTTTTTTGATGCAGACTGGAATATTTAGTTTAGTGTAAGGAAACCCAACCAGATTTGTTTATTGAAAAAAAAAAAAAAAAAAGATTTAATGAGTTTTACAGCATAACTAAATAACTAGGACTGGGGGTTTACGTGAAACCTAAATTTTAATTCAGTGTTTAGAAGCAATAATGAGTTATTCCACAATAAAAATTGACTGATAGTTCTGGCTGGGACAGTTAGAATTTTTATTCTGTTCCATTGCACTTAAATTGTTAAAATTTACATGGGATAAAACACCACAATAAAATTAATATTTATAAAATTGACAGACAGTATTTAAATGCGGAGAATTACTTTCTCTTATAAATAATTAAAAATGGTTCGAGGAATGGTATAAAACAACTGAAATATTCAAATTATCAGAATAAAACTCAATATAATTAGTTCATATAAAGTATAATTGATTTTCTAATCAATTACCACTTAATTAATTAATGTGATTTTTACTTAAACTTTAAAAAAGTTACTTTTAACATTTTGCTGAGCTGACATGAAATTTCATGTTTTCTATCTGATTATCTAATGGTTTTTTATATAAAAAATTTCAATGTTGGTTTTGTTAATAGTTTTATAGATTAAAAATAATGTTAACATTATGAGTTGATCAGATATTTTTTTAATGCTATTTACAAATGACCGTGAATAAAATCTTATTTTTTCAATTGCAAGTGTGGCACTTAATTTTAATTTATGTCCTTTTCAATTTGAATCATTTGAAGTTATCATTTTCTTAGAAATACTCTTATTGAAAAATAATAAATTGTAACTCAAATGGAGAGTTTTTGACCCTGGAGATTATTAGTTGTTGAGGTTTGGTCAAGGGTGACCAAAAAAATTTTTGGTTGAAAAAATTTCTCTATTAGTAAATTTTAATTTGTGTCCTGAAAGGGGCATATGGAATATGACAGTTGACTCTCAGAGAGATAGGTACTGTTTAATATTCTTTTGTAATAATTTTTTCATAATTCCTTATGAAAGATTATGTTAACTGAATATGATTCATTATTATACTTTATACATAGATTATTGATAGAGGAAATAATTGTAATGTATTCAAAATATTTCATACAGCATTGTGAATGTGTGTACATGATCCAGCATCCACAATTTTTAATTAAAGAAACCAAATTTCATATTTGAACTTCTTTTCACGAACTGCTTGATAAGTTTTTAATGGCTAAAATTGATGAAAAGAGGGTTTACAGATATACCAAATTTAAAAACTGTTAATAATTGTTACTATTAAAATTATGACAAAATGTATCATGAGTAAAACGTAAAATTTTCTAACATTTTAATGAAGATGCTTAGCAGTGTAACTTTGTAAATTGAGAGGTTCCTCCTTTTTCTCCAATGCAGAAACAAAATAGGGTATTTTTCCTTAATTTTATAAATATTGAACAAATTAATTTTTGTCTGAAATCAGATTACTAGAAGGGAGTTTTGATGTAAAATTGAACTGAATAATTGACAAATATTGTCTTCTATTCAAATTTTCTGTAAAAGTTGCGTTTAATCATACTCCTTCTAATAAAACCAAAAGGAAAAATAGAAGCATATAATTTTATTAAACCATTTGGAGTATTTATATAGACAGTTGTGTGGCATAATATTTTTTTAACCATTATTTTGTACTATGTAACTTATAGCAAAATTTTCCTTGCAGATGTCTTGCTGCCCTTACTGTCGTAAACCTCAACCCCGCTGTGCTATTTGTCTTGTCCACATGGGTACAGCATCATGCTACCTTCCATCCACCCCAGCATCATCTGTTCTTGTCAACCCTTTTGATTCATGGTACACTTGGTGCCAAACCTGTCGACATGGTGGTCATGCTGCCCATATCACTCGCTGGTTCAAGTGAGTAAGCTTGCTTATTTGTTTTTGGAACACTAATTTATGATTATGGTTATTCTGTAAATACAGTAGAACTTCCCTTAACTGATTCCTCAAACAAATATACATCTCATTGTGTCTAGTAGTTGAAGGAGACTCAATTTTGTTGTGAAATACGCTATACTTCTATACTCTATTACTCTATTTTTGATCGAATAAGGCTTATGTGTATATGTATATATATATATATCATTATCATAGACTTACAATCAGCTCCCCAGGAGGGGGAGGTTTTGGCCAGTACTCTCATTATTCTTAGTTGCCGGAATGCCTTGTTTCATAAGAGTCTGATGTGGTTTGACCAAGTCAGCTTCTTATCTAGAGCCAAGCAAAAAACTTTACTTCTTGGAAACTAAGAAATCTGCCATACAGATCAAGGTGTTTTCAATTCTTACTTTAATTATCCTTTTAATGAGAAATTGTTTTAGAAAATTTATCATTTGTACTCTAAGACCCCAAGAGTGAAGGTGTTTTTAATTGTATTTCAGCTGATTGTATCGTACACTTTTTTATGTTGAAGGATATTCCCACAGCCTCTTCTGAATTTATTCAGTATCTACGATTGATGTAGATGATTCATATAAGCGATATTGTTCTATAACTGGTGACTAGTAATTTATTCTTGCCTGGTTTCAAAATTGGAATGACTATTGATTCCCACCAAACCATTGAGTATGTTAAGGTTTCTTAGGTTTTGTTGAATATAGAAATACAGATAGGAGAATACTTTTATTTTTGGGGGAAAATTCTGTATCACTAAGTTATGCATGATCTGGGGTTGATGTTTTTAAATCATCAAACATTAATTGAAGTTCTGATGCTGTTATAGTCTTTTTGAAGGGTTTTCTTGTTCTGAAGTTTTCTCTAATGGATTTATGTCTTGGTTATGATATATATCTGTGTATTTGATATGTTTGCAAAATATTCATTCAACAAAGTGCTCAGATATTATTTTTGGGTCTGTGATTATTTCTATTTCTATTTAAGACGGGTTTCTGTATTAAACTTTCCTGATACACTACATGTAATTCCAACATAAGTGGAACAAGAATCTTTCTATTTCCTTTTTATTAGGTTTCGAGTGTTTTTTGTATTTTATTAGGTTTTCTGTGGTTGGGCTATTTTGAAATATTTTTAGTGACATATTGGTTGTTTTTATAGCAGCACAGCATTCATTTCAAACCAGGGGACATGATTAGGTTTGGGAAATTTATTAGCTTGGGGTATATTTTTTATAGCGTTATCTATTATTGAAGAGGTAAAGTATACTATTAATTCATCTAATGATGGGAGGTTTTGGATAGGAGTGTTAATATTATTTTGAAGTTTCCCAATTCACTTTGTTATCTATCTTGGTTGTTTTTTTACTTTGTGGGCTTCACCATTAAAAGTTAATTAAATTGGAAAATGTCCAATTGCTGAATGAAACAGCTCTGGGCCAAAGGTATGTCATTTCATTATTATTTAATAGTAATGAGTCTATTCTTTGTCGTATATTATTTCTTCCTCAGTTTGTTACTGCTGGATTCCACGAGTGACTGTTACATTTATCTGAGGAGATGACTAACATTCTCATAGTGATTTTCTTTCTTGTTCCTTGGTTGAAGGCTCACATGGACTATTTTGTTTGCTAATTTTTCTCTGGTTTTTATTGATATTAATTTTTATATATTCTTACCTTAATGGCCAATTTCCATCTGAACTCATATTAACATTATAAGCATTAGAACTTGTAAGTATAGAATTGATAACAATATGATAAATATTTATCATATAATATCAGTCTTTAACACCCATGTGCTTGTATATGTGAGTGTCTGTAAATTATTAATAATGATGTATAAGTTTATTATATTCAATTTTTGATTATTATTTATGTATGACAAATTTTTACCTCTATAATTTTAATTCTGTCATATTACATAAAGATCCTTAAGTTAGGATCTACAGGCTTTCTACTTGGTAAGCATGAAAATAAAATCATGAAAAAAAAGGGGGGGGGGGTCAATATCAAAGAAGCAAACTTATAGTTACTAAGTCAGGTTGAAAAGTTATTTGGAAGAGCATTTACCATAACTCTACTATCCTATACTGTGACTAGTATATCTTAATAAGATTCTTATAAAGAAAAATAAACATGTTAAATATATAGGTGTGTGTTAATTTATATTTTCCCACACCATGTGATATCATCCTGGAAATATTTATCTTTCCATTGCTTATTTGATCAGTTGTTTTCATGTTCTTTTTTTTAAGCCTATTAGTTTCTCATTTAATTTTCTTCTTTGTTCTTCATTATTTTTATTTACTACTCGAAACTACTACTTGTAAAGTAAATTACTTGAAAGAATTCCTTTCAAGGATTTCTCTTATAGGCTTCTACATTGTATGACAGTAAAAGGATTGCAAGTATAATATTTCACTTCTGTAATGTTTTCTTTCTCATGCATTGTCTCTCTGCTCATTCTTCCATTTTTTACATTCAATTCTTCTCCAGCAATTTTTCTATTCTTTATACTATTATACCCTCGAAAACTTTATATATTCTATACATCTGTATAGGACTGTATTTGTTTGTGATGAGCTAATCTAGGGTTTCTACAAGTCCACTGTTCAAAGCTGGATGCATATTTAGGCCACACTCTTTCCCAATGTGTAAACCACACTCTTTCCCAATTTGTAGACCACTCTTGAATTTTATTAATACTCCAACTTAACTACTGCCTTAAGAAATTAACTATCCTTTAAGTTTTCTATATCCCAAACCTCTCCAATAAATTTCATGTCTTATCTTTTTTTTTTTTTGTTGGAAACTATCTAGTTTATATTGGATAATGAATTCTTCAAAGACCTAATGGTCACATATCATCTAACAGTCTTTCAGAATCCAGAGTTTCTTTCCTCACAGTATTTGTTTTTCCCCCAAAAAATTGTATTCAAAAATTATTGATGTCAACATACAGTCCTCTTCACACAGAAGGTCTACAGCTGCTATAAAAGTCTTAAGACTCCTTACAAGGGGGTAGGCTGGAGTTAATATCCTTTTATATATTTGGCTGAAATATATAGAATTTATAGGTAAGAATATAGCCATACTTCATAAATAGTCTATAAAAAAAGTCCCATTTTCTTCAAAAAGTTAAAATTGTTCAACAAAAGTATAAATATTACATGCTCAAAATATAAAGTGGAAAAATCACTTTATTACAATAAAATTGTAAGAAAACTTGAAACTCATGAAATGACAAGTAGTATGTATTTCAAAGAAAAAAAAATTTTTTTCATTATAATGTAAAACAAGAAGTATCTTCTATTGAAAATACTCCCTCAATTTCTTTTCTAAATGTCCTTGGTTCTTCTTTCTTTGATGGTATTACAACTTGCAGGGGACAGGGCCCACTGATGTCCTTGGTTCTCGCATCTAGAGTTCAATAAATCCATCCTGCTGCCAATCAATTATTGATGATATATTGTAAAGCTTGTTACTTTGTTTAGTAAGCAGTATATACATTTTGATTACCTTTGAGCTACAAAGTCAGGTGTCAATTGTACATATTATTCCATGGATATATGTGTGGAGTAGAAATCCATGGACTATCTGTGCAAATGCACTAGTAAAAATAAATTGGAAATTAAAAAAAAAAAAAAATTATGCAATTNGGTGAGATTCACATTGAAATTTAAAATTTTCTTTTCTTTTATGCATGTGATCCTTCTGGTTGGCAAGTTATTTTGCCTTATATCTGAATGTAATCAAACTTTCTAAATTTGATAACAAAATACTCATTTATTATTTATTTATTTATTATGCTAATGAAAAATAATTTTATAATACTAAAATCACATCACTAACTGCTAATAGCTTGCAAACTTCAAACCTAACAAAATTATTTAATAATTATTAAAAAAATTTCTTAGATATTTTTATCAACTGAAGAGAGGCATTAATTTATACAGATTTTATAATAAATTGGTCAAATGCTTTAAATTAAAATATTTTACAATGATGTCTGTTGCAAATTGAAAAAGTGTTATATGCTAACCATTTAAAAAATATTGAAAAGACTTTATTATGGTTAAATTAATTCTTTAAATAATGCCTAATTAATTATTTAAATAATATTAATTAATATGATTATTTTTAGACCACAAAATAAAAGTACAATATCTCTTAAAAATATGAAGAAAAGTGAAACTCAAGAAAATTATTTTTTCCCTACAGTTTTTATTCGGTTCAGTATATGAATAACAATAATGATAGAATTAAATTAACTATGAGAATAATACAAATAAAATAGTAATGATACATACATGTTAGTAAGATTAGATACAAAAATGAATTTAAAGTAATATTTATTTGTATAAGAAGTACATGTCACCAGAAATAAATTAATATATGATATAATTTGAGTGTAAGCTCAAACTTTTTATAAAAATAGTTCTTTTCCCAGTAAAATTCAGAATGGATATGGTAGTGCTCAAGCACTATCAATTCACATTTATGTAATTCTTTCTAATTTATTTTTTACTAATATTAGTTTGTGATATA
>KZ807274.1:264264-296136 GCA_000696205.2 Oncopeltus fasciatus | reverse complement strand
AGCTAGAAGAAAAACTCTCTACCTCAGCCGGGGATTACATTACCACAATTACCATCATGATTTAAAAATAATTATATTTTTTATAATAATAAAATAAATAAATGAAAACTACATTAGTTTCTTTCTGAGTAAATTGCATATAACTTTGCTTCAAATACTCGAGTGAAGCCAAATCCCATGGAGCTTCTTGCATATTATTCTCACACAATGCAAGAAGCTCCATGGGATTTTTTCATTTTCATTTTCCAGCCCGCAGAATTCTGACACGTTAGCAATATCTCACTTCAAACAAAAGTCCAGCCATAAAATAAATTGTACATGATTTCTACTTTATTTTCACGACAAACTACATATACACCATGACTGCGTGCCCCAGATATGACGGCTCCAGGGGCTGGAAGTTAGGAGAAGAGGTGTGACGGACAGAAAGAGGGAGGGGGCATATATTCCAGATCTGAGAGCGTTGGCAGTCCGGAGCTCATTAAGTTGTCCTGCATGGGTATGGGGACAACTTTTGTGGTCTTCAATGTTATTTTAATTTTTATCACCCCAAAATTAGTAGAAATAGACTAATTTAGTGTAGGAAACATTCAAAAAATATTTTTTTGTTGTGCAGTGTTATCTTTGAAACTCTTTAAACAGTAACATTACCTTGATAAATACGATTTTATTTATAATAATAAAAACATTAAATTTGTATTGATTATATAGTAAAGTCTTGGACAATGCAATTCCCTCTAATTAATATTCATTGCTATTACTCATTTCTTCATAATAGCTACTGAGTAACTCAAGATTTATTTTTTCGCTTCATATATTTTAATTAATATTCTTCTTTTTTTTTCCTTCTTTTTTTTTTTTTACTTAGGCAGATCACTAAAGAAATAAATAAAAATACTGGACTCACAGAGAAAGTGTCTCTCTGAAGTCACAGAGAGAGTAACTCTTTTGGCATCAAAAACATTTTAAATTTATTAAAATTGAATATTCACATTTTTCATATTAAATAAATTTCAAGGAAGATATTTAAAACTGAAATTAGCTGAGAGTCGAGCAACACCCACTATTTTTCTAATACAAAAACTGAATTTGGTAGTTAAGCTTAATAAATAAATAATCCATAAGTTGCAGAATGAGTTTGATAATGGTAAATTAGGAAAGAAGGATTCGTTTTGATCAGGCTAAATTTGGAATCGATATTTTGTTATAATAATTTAATAGACATAGCATAAAACAAATAAATAAATAAAATATTAGGCATAACATATTAATTCTTATGGATTGAGTTTTGTCTTTTTTATTTATTTTTTTTAAACATTTACCTTATAAATCGTCCAAGAGTAAAGCTTAAAGAACTTTTTTTGAACAAATTCTTATTGTCCTTTTTTACTATTAATTTTATTTANTTTATTTTATTTATTTATTTTTAATTAAACTATAAAATAGAAATTAGCTTAAACTAGCTTGCCAGACTTTTTCTCTTGTTTTCTGCAACCCCTTCATAATTTTATTTTGTTTTTAAAGGGGATTCGGAAACCAATGAAGACGGATAATAGAAGGTATGATAGTTCTATATTTATTGGTAGTCATAATAACACTTTAGATTATTTACCTTATTACAAACAGAAACAAAAAAATATTATCTATGGGACTTCAATAAGTCATCATGATGTCAACTAACAAGGGTTGGTTAGTGGTCCCCAGCAGAAAACAAGCACGAGGAATGGGACTTATAAAAATGATAGATAATAATATAACAAACCTGATATGAAGAATATAAAGATATTGTAGTGGTATTTTCACCCATGCCAAGTTTCTTTCCCTGAAATGCAGCCATTCCAAACATGGATAAAAATCCTGACCTCATAACAGTTTCAGGGACCTTTTGTGCAGCAGCTGAAAATAAGAAAACAAATTTTAATAAGTATCATAAAGCTATGACAAATTTGCATCATTAAATGATTTGATTAATTATTTTATAGTAGCTTAAGTACTATTATATTAATAAATACAATATCAGAAAACTTTTCAAAACTAATTATTATTGATAATATGTTGTTAAAACATAAAAACAAAAGAGAATTAATAAATAAATAGAAAACAAAAGAGTTAGATATAATTGTTTCCTACTAATTAATACAGACTATAACTGCCAAAAGAAAAAAAAAAAGAAGTATATTAAATACTGAAATTTTCACATAATAATGCAACAAATTAATACCTTTCAAAATTGGAATTCCCTCTCTGTCAGCTATCACAATACATTCCAAGCCAATAACTCTAGAAAAAAATAAATTTGTCAATGATATTTCAGTTAATCATACTTAAAAATACATTAAGATCTAGATAGTTACTCACTTATTAATTAATTCATTTAATACATTCATCTTTATTGTATTAAATGTAACTGTCAGTACACAAGGCAGTTAAAGTAACCTCCTTCATAAACAAATTTAACCACATTCCTTAGAGGTAAGAGACTTAATGTTGTGAAACCATCCGTAAAGAGAGAACGCTTACACGCACATGAAAACAAGAGGTTGTAAACAGATTTCTATTTACGGCAAATTGGTGTGACTATTTATAACCAAACCACATAAATCAAACGAAAAAATTGTAATGGCATGAAAAAGTATAATAAGTGAAAATTTTGTATATGGCATGAAAAGCATAGCTTTCTCATATAATCCGTAATAAGCGCACATACCTTGTGCTGGTCTACCTAGTCACCCTTGTCCGAAACCATAAAAGCCAAATATTTGACTTGTCCTCGAAATAGTTTTCATTTCTTGGGGTTAAGTTTTAAGGCACGCAATCGGGTGAAGATATTTTCTAGATTCTTTAGATGATCTACGAAGGACTTGGTGAGCAAAATGAAGTTATCAAGGTATGTGGAACAAATTCCCTATGAAAAACCCCATAAGACATTCTTCATCAGTCATTCAAAAAATTTATAGGCATAACTGATTCCAAACGGCATCACTGTAACTTGTCAGAGTCTTGTTACTAAATATACTGTCTTTTCTTTTTATTCCGGGGCCACGCCAACATCCACTCCTGAATTCTAATGATGAAATAAACTGGCATCCCTCAAGATTGTCTAATGTATCGTGAATCCTTGGAGTGGATAACTGCCCTTGTTGGTAACATTGTTCAGGAGGCGATAGTCGACGAAGAACTTGGTAGAGCCATCCTTTTTTTTTTTACATCCTCCTGGATACCTGTCTAATTGGTTTTGCACCCCCCTTTATCGTCCCATATTTGTTCTTCCTAATAAAAACCCAGATCCTGTCTCTCACTAATTTCTTCTGATCCTTTGGAAGTTCCAGACAAGTGGTGTCAAAGAGTTCCTCTAGTTCTGAGGTAGTTCCTACGAATATGATTTATTGTGTTGTATCCGACGTACCATTGAAGTCACTCTCGTGCTGTCATCTATCACTGTTCCTTTCACTACGGTAATTGGGAGGACATTCAAAATTATCCAGCTGACCGCAGTTTCGACATTGTATCACATTTTTAGGTGTTATCAGCGGCTTGGGTTTCTTTTTCACTAATTCCTTTTTGCTGGAAGCCGCATAAGACTCCATCCCATGCCTGAACTTTAGCATGACCTCGCACAGACTAGTTTACAGTCATGAACTCCATTACTTGGATTAGTGCATCGCTAAGTGTCTTTGCAGGGATAGGCTGAACAGCTTGCTGTGTCTCAGGATCACGAAGACCATTCACAAATTTGTATAAATCGTCTGTGAGTAAGGGGTAGACGTTTCCTGCCAGTTGGGCGATATTGATTCCTTGGGACGATTTTTATGTACGACAAAAATTGTGCCTCCTGTACCTAAAGTTCTTAGTTCATTGAGGAAGAGCATAGATTTTAATCTCGGCCGTAAATTATTACGGAAATCAGAGCAGTAACTTGTTGTGACGTCACTAAAGCAGCAATCACATGGGAAGCTTTTTTAGCGTATATCGCACTAGATCCTTCTCAGATGTGGTGCTTTTGAGGATATGTATATATATATATATNTTGTGTATTTTAATTATTTATGGAAGAGTATATTTGTACGAAATAATCGAGAGTTGAATCGATTTTTGAACGAATCTTTAACTATTAACTTAAGCATGCTCGGCTTTTCCTAGTGTTTGAACAGGATTTTTCTGTTTGAAGTCACTTACTTATTTCAATAATAGTGAAAATGTCTTCTACTTCTGAAATTAATTGTCATATATGTAATAAATCTTCACCTCCGTATAAATGTCCTTCTTGCCGAGCCCCATAGTAAGAATATAATATGGTATATATTTTTTAAAATTAATTTGTGAGATTTTTATTTTTAATATTATACGTTTTAGCTGCTCAGTAAATTGTTGTCGTGAGCATAAGGCTGGTGGTTGTCAACCTGTCCAACCATCTAAAAATATACCTAGTATTCCCCAACTTGATGAAGAAAATCTGCCCTTAATTAAGTTGGAAAATCTTAGTAAGTATTAATTTATTTTCCCGTGTTTAATTTAAACTAAATACTTGATAACTATAATTGAACTGGAGAAATAGCTTTCTGACACTTCAGAAGGTTAGTGTGCAGTTTTTTCTTGATATAACTGTTAATTTTAATATTTTTTTCCTCTAGAATATGTAATTTTTTAATCGAATTGAAAACTACCATTCGGTGTTTAAAAGGCTTCAGTATTAATCAATTCTATGATTATTTTTCAAATGCCAGGAATTCCTAGATCCATATATTTGCACCCAAGTTTATCTTTTATGCCTTCCAACTTTATCAATGCTTCTTTTTCTTATCTTTTAGATAAATAAACTTATAAAACATGATTAAGATAAAGAACAAGAAGTAGTAGGCGAAGAAATTTACTTTAGTGTTGCAAGTTTTAGATTGATGCGTAATTTTCAAATTTAAAACTCTTTTATGCTAAAGTTTTGTTCTAGTGAAATATAAATGTAACATCTAAATATTTTTAGTAAAATTATAGTTTCAGGAATATGCCCCTTCCTAATAATTATTTTATCAAATTTTATATTTTGTTTTTGACCAATCACTTTAATATTACATAAGAGGTTCTAATACTTGTGTTTGAATTAAAAAAAAAAAAAAAAAAAATTGGCTATTAGAAATTGAATGAAGTAAAGCAACCAATTCTTTTTAATCCCCCTAATATAATCCTATTTTTTTTATAATCTCAATATTTCTCCACAGAGACATCTAAGGCAAGTAGCTAAAAATGATTCTTTAACTCCAGAAAAATTATTTATTTATTTCATATTAGTTATTTAAATTTTTTTTCAGAACAAAGCCCTTCTGTCCGTGAATGTTTAAAGAATCCTCATTTAATAGGAATCCTTGAAGACATAGTAAGATCACCAAATTCATATGAAATGATTGCTCAAGCTATGCTCGAGCCAATATTTTCAGAATTTGCAGAAGAATGTTTGAAGACAGTAGCTCCAATTGAAACATAAATTAATGGTGGATATTGAAGATAATTCATTTGTAAATATTTTATGTAACCTTGACTTCTTTATGTAATGTTTTGATGAAAATTTGTATTTTTCCTTTGATTTATTTTATGATGTTTTCCTAAGTTATTTGTATTTTATGTATTCTGATTATAGTATATGTTTATATTTTTATATAAATTACTCTATTGCATTTTGTTTGTAGTATATGTAAATATTTTTCCATTGCATTTGGATTATAGTATTTGTAAATATTTTTCCTTTGATTTATTTTATGATGTTTTCCTAAGTTATTTGTATTTTATGTATTCTGATTATAGTATATGTTTATATTTTTATATAAATTACTCTATTGCATTTTGTTTGTAGTATATGTAAATATTTTTCCATTGCATTTGGATTATAGTATTTGTAAATATTTTTCCTTTGATTTATTATATTATGTTTTCCCTACTGATGATTTGCATTTTGATTATATATGTGTATAGACAGAAGTTTTAAGTTGTACAGCTATTAACAACTTTATGAAACAAGAGTTATGTGGACTGAACTGTGAAGTAAACTGTTAGGTAACACCATACTGTTCATTCACCACCAACTGTTAGGTTAATGAACTCGAATGAAAAACTTGATAAAACCATTAACATATTGACTTTTTGCTTTGTAGTTTGAAATACTAAAAGAGTAATCATGCCTTATTCATCTAAGCAAGTAAAGACTGCTCCATATCTTGAAAAAAATTAAACTATTCTTTTTTATAAATATTATTTAATATAAATTTGGGGATAAGAATCCTTAAAAGAAAAAAATGTGATTGAACTAGGCTGGCTGTAAAATAATTAACAATAAATAGCTGCAAATACTATATCACATTTGATGAATGGATATCATGTATTATATATCTGACGATTAACCATCAAGTTAGTACATTGACTTATTTATATCCAAGGTAATGTTGTAAGCTTAAATAGCATTATGGATAACAAATCTAGAAATCTGAGCTTTCCCTTTTTATGAAAGTTAAAGTACTTTTATTTGCAGCTCTCTTTTTTAGAATTTTTTCTCTTCCGCTGGTCGTTTGCAATACTTAGCAATAAATCCTTAATAAAGATACTCATCAAGATTATGAGTATTTATCTATTTTGTGTCGAGTGCCATGACATTACTTTCACCATGTGATGGGTTTATCGTTTTATGTATATTGCTCTCTGACATTTCCCCAACTGGTATTGAATAGTCAAGGTTTTTAGTGCCTCATTTAGGCTCTCTCTGAAATATATTTAGTTTAGCATTACATTGCAATTGGTGTGTGGGGGGGGGGGTATTTTGGAACACAAATAATTATTCTCACAGAAAAATTCTGAACAATTCATATTTTCTTCAAATTCAAAATAGGCTATTAATATTATACACCTGCATATTCATTGACCATGAGATATATGCGCCTCCTACAGGGAATTGTTCAGTTCCTGCAGTACTCTGTTAATTCTTCTCTTTTCTTAGTTCTTAGTCTGCCAAGTCCTTGGAGCCTTCCAAAAAATCTTTGTATCTAGTCTAACATCCCGTTGAGTACAGGCTTAAATATCAAAATAAGGTTACCTTTTTGTACTTCAGTTGCTTTTTAAAAATCAAAACCAAACAAAAAAAAAGTTAATGCTTATTTTTACCATAAGTATTACTGACTGTCTAGTTCTTTTCCTACTACTCTGGTGAGCCATAAATAATAACATTCAGATGATCTTCTAAATAGGTAAGGGCACACATAACCTTGCAATAAGAGTAAAAATGGATAAAAATGCTGAGCATCTTTTAGCTAATTTTCTGTATGGAAATAAAGCTATTCATAACATTAAGCGGCTAAAGAAATGCTTTTTAGAAATCTTCATGAATCCTGCCTAGGAGAAGCTAAAAATACAGTCCATTCAATTTTATGTGTGTGCTTGCGCACATATATGCACACCTTTGTATTTGCTCAAGAGTTCGGGGAGAAATTAAACTTGGTATTTAAACATTAAAGTGTCTTCTTGCAAACTGTTGAATGAGTTCGTTATTGGCTGGAATCAGATGAAAGGGATTTGGAGGGAGACCAAAATGGCCTATGATGAATGGGTATTATGTATTATATATATATTATGGGTATTATATATATCTGACAATTAACCATCAAGTTAGCACTTAGGCTTATATTATTTATACCTAAGGCAGTGTTGTAAGCTGAAATGGCATTATGGATAACAAATGTAGAAATCTGAGCTTACCATTTAGAAAATTAAAGTACTTGAATTTGTATCTCTCTTCTTTTTTTTTTCAATACACATATTTTATTTCTTTTTTTATTTATACATAGACATCTTCATGATTATATTTTTTTTTCAATTTATTTTGTGTTTTTTTTAAATTTAATAAATTCATACTATTGTTTAAAACAACAGAAACCTCAAGTTAACGTTTTGTTACATTTCACAAATATGATTATGTTAGTATGCTTCAGTTTAGAGAAATATCTTCTAATTTTTACCAAAAATAAATATTTTAGAAAAGCGCTCAACTAGATGGCTACCAGATTCTTCAACTACTAGATTTAAAGAAAAATTACTAAAATGATTATATAATGGTAGTTAAAGCAAATTTAATTTAATTAATTTGTATAAATATGATTTAATGAATTTATAAAGGTTTATTACTTTTAGAAGATGATACAGTTGTCAGCATAATATTTTGTCTTAAAGAGCTTAATTTATCGTTAGGGATGTTAAATTCCTTCCCCTCTTTATTGTGAATGATATATTCATTAAAAAGTGTGTTTAATAGAGAGTTGCACTCTACATGTATTACACATAGTCCATCATACGACACGAGATAGCTATGCGTGAGCTACAAATGATCTATTCTAATATGTGTCACAGCAGTTTCTTCTCTTCGTTAATCTCTAATTGAGCTGGTCCACTTTTTAATATCTTTCTTAATTTCCAGCAATTAATTTCTATCAGCGTATAGCAGACCTTCTACAAGAGGTTGGATAACATTTAAAGCTACATCCAATGCGGTCCATTTTCTTAAAGGGAACAAATTTGATACTTCTGGGGAAGTTGAAACTGTGGCCCAAAAGTTCTTTGACAACTATCCTAAGAAATGGTATTAGCTTGGGATCGGGCAATTGGCTAGCAGATGGCTGATGACGGTAGAAAACAATGGAGTATACTTATAAGTATATCATATCTTTGATATAATAAAGAAGTATTGGCTTAAAAAAGGCCATTTTTATTTTTATACACCTAGTCTCCTTCACAGCCCCTTCAAATTTATTGGGCCTAACTGTTATGGGAAGGCACAGATTCCATCTTAGATCAATTTTCCTTCAATTGTCTCTGCTGACAGCTATCAGTCTCTGATAGTAAAAGCTGTGCCTCCCGAATGCAACTAAGCCCAATAAATTGGAGGTGAGAAACCAATCTCGGTATTTAAGGAGGTTGGAATGTGAAAGAAATAATTATTTCATCACCTAAATTGGTAAGTTTTACACAGTTCCTATGAAGAGAATATTCTCTTCATTCAGTAATATTACTTTATCTCAAATAGAATATGCCTAATTATTTTACCCAAATATTGCTTTCAATAGCTACACTTAACTTTCTTAATGTCCAGTGAACAATTACAATCCTCTATTTTCGACTTAAGGAGTCTTTAATCTGGGGAATTAAGTGAGACAAACATTGTATTTTATGCTATAGAAAAAAAAAAAAGTTACATTTTAAACCTACAATAATCGATGGTGCTCATGGTCCAGTAGCTAGTCAGTGCGTTACTCGCTTGCAGAAGCTCTTGTTCTTGTGAATTCTGGCTCTTCCAGTCCGTTTTTTGTATTATAAGTTTCAAAGTTCCTCCTCACTAGAGTGCGCTACAATAGCTGAACTGGTGCACTAGTGGTTGAGCAGGAGCATTAACTTCTTATTGGGTTTCCATGGGTAGGGAATAAGAACTGATGGAGCCAATAGGATACCTCGTAATGGATGTAGAATAAATCTCTCCGGGTTCCAGACAGCCTCAATTTAGTATATATTTATTTTATATTATTATTAATGTATGTATTACAATATTTATGGCAATATCAGTTTACTGTCATAACTATGAAAAAATAAGTAAACTGATAGTAGAGAGACTGGTTATTAAACATCATTAAATTAATACTACCATCAATTCCAGAAGTACTATATTTTATTTTTAAACTATTAAAATATGCATAATTTAATTTATTATTTTTGCGAGCACACATTGTTTTTTTGTTTTTTTTAAAGAATATAATTAACTAATTCATTAATTTTTGCTTTTCAGTTCAACTGATATAATCATCGTTCACTCTGTGTGAGTTTGACTTGCTGTTAAATCTATCATCATATAGAAATTTTCAAAGAATAATCACTTTGTAATGTACCCCTCAGACATTCCCCTGTATTGGATGTGGAGTAGAGGAGTGGAAATCCCTCAGACATTGACTGCTTGAGCAACAGCATGTACTCGATTTAGGATACAAATATTTGAAATCGAGTAGAGGAAAAATATATTTTTCGATAGAAAAATGTGAAAACTCGATATAATTACACAAGGAAGGCGAGAGGGAAACCGTCCTAAAAGTTGATTTGCGCCTCTGTGGGTTCTGAATGGTGGGCATTAGAGAAACAACAGTGTGTGTTTTAATTGCATATACAAATGAATTAAATCTGAACTGCTGACACGCTAGCGCCCCGCCCTCACCAGGAGTGGGGATAGAAACCTCTTGCCACAGTTAGCGATGCAACCAAGGCCGGAAAGGAGGTGAGGCTCGCTCCACACATCAACCCCTATTGTGGAATTAAAAGTTACAAAGAAAAGGAAGTTAAATTTGTGGTGTGGGAATATGTGGATATTCTTACATTACAGTGTTACTCACGTTTCTTTGTAACATTTAATTAACTATGATGTATTCATAGTTAATTAAAAGTTGCTTTTACATGTTTTAATTAACTATGAATTCTTCTTGTATTTAAATGTGTTTTTATTTGAAGAAAATATTAAATGGTCTCTTTCTGTTTGTAGTTTGAACGGTTGCTATGAAAACAAATTGAACGATCTGCTAAACCAACGTTTGTCAGTTCAAATCCTGTTTTTTTTTTTTAAAGTGAGAATAAACTCCATAGATATAATGTCAGTGAAGACGTTAAACTGACAGTCCCAAGACTACATTATATACCTTGTACTAATAATAAATCTTTACTTATATTAAACATGGGAAAAATGTTGTATTATAGTCAATAGTACTGGGAATTAATAACTTATCTGGATAATCTTGGTGCTTCCATGGCTAGCATTATTGCCCGGTTTGCAGGAGAGTTCTGGCCTGAATTACAGGTTCGAGTTCTGGCTGAGACAGTTTAGATTTTTTAATTTTATTCCCTTGCATTAACTGTTTAAAATAAATGTGGGATTAAACACCACAACTAAAAAAATATGATGTAGTATTCTATGGTAGTATTTGTTTTGCAGCCATGTTTCTTTAAATTTTTGTAACAAATATAGTTATTACTTAATATATTGATATAAAATCAAATCGTTGTAAATACTAAATAAAAGTCCGCCACGCAGGTTCTGTGTAATGTAAGCGGATTTCCCATGTTTGATTAAAGATGGATAAGAGTTAATGAGGACATTTATAATTTACAAACCGAAGAGAACAGTGACTGTAAATGGTGACAGCTGGATTTTTATCAAGACTGTTAAAAATTGTACATAAAACATCAAAGTATATATGTTTTGATTCGCCCATGTTAACTGGTTTTAAATGTAATTTTCTAATTTTTTGACTCTGTAGTATTTTTAAGAATAACGCACCGAGGAAAATATTTAAGAATGAAACTACAAGGATTGGGAGAGCCTTCTTACTTTTTATGTATTGAAACTAAAATCTGTATTTAGACTTTCTTTTGTAAACCAATTAATTAATTATTTTATCTAAAATCGGATGATGAATGAAAAGTTTTAGAGGAAGACCAACATAAAGTCTTCGTTATAATCATGTTGCTTTACAGTGTATTGATCTTGATAGGTATATAATTAAATGTTATATCATTTATCAGATCATTATGCTTATTAATATATTTAAGATTTTAACTATAAAGATGGAGTGTTTTCCTTTTTTTCTACCTAAATTCAAGAGTCATTAACTTTCATTTATGTCCATCTTTAATTATCATGGGAAAATTTCTTAGTTTACGAAGTTCCTGCTTGACGGACTTTCATTAGTTCCTACATTTTTTTTAATACATATTTTTTCTATATTCAGAAGAAAGCAAGTAGTAGCACTTTGGCAGTTATTAGAACAATTAAAGTATAACGAAAAAAAAATCGTTTTGTATTGTTTAACTTTAAAGATGTTACAAAAGCATTGAAACCAGTAGTAAAAAAAAAAAAAAAAAAAAAAAGTGGAAGACAATATCTTTACTTGTCTTATCTGTTCTTTAAAAAAAAAAAATATCCTGTTACATCTCATCACCTATTCTTACTTTTCCTATTTGAATAAGGGGGAAATGTCCTGTATATCTTACATTATTATAAGCTTTATAAGTATTTATCTTTAGTGTTATAACGCATTAACTTTAGGAAATTACTCTTTTACGACATATACAGAAAAATATATTAATGGTTCCTAAAACCAACAAGAAAGAAATTTAAGAAAGAAAAAAAAAAGAAAGTCTTTTCGCGATTCTTCAAGAGAATTTTTTACATTTTTTGGGACAATGTTTTTAAGAAGAAGTAATGGTATACTGGCTAAATTCATTACAAGATTAAGCTCTATATCAATTTTGTGATTCCGACCTTAACGGTACCCCCCCCCCCCTATTTACTTGTTTATCTTAAGTTTTCTCAATTTTCAAACCTTACCTGTCACTCACGAACATTAAATCAAGGAGACAACACGTTCCCTCTCACCTTAATGATGGGTGGGTGTGGTGAACTTTCTGTTATTATTTTCCCAAGTATTTCATATCACATAACTTTTAGCTAAGTCAATTCTATGTAATGATAATGTAAATCATATAGTATTTTCGTTTTTTTTAATATATAACATTGTATTTTAAGCCCTGATGTAAGTATAAAATTGTCTGCTAGTATTTAAATTCTAATAAATAATTATGAACAATAATTAAGTTAAGCTTCCGTGGATGCCAAGGCATTCTTGGGTAATGAGCAAACCCATCGTATTGGCAAGAAAGGAAATAAACTTTTTTAGGCTCAATACCATTGCGATGTACTTCTAGCAATAGCCTAAAAGGAGATGATTGATTTAGGTACGAAGACACATATAATACTCATGGGGGTCAGGGTTGACCTGTACAAAATATTTCTTCAGAATTCGATAAACTTACACAAATTAAATAGAATGAGTTTGAAAAATACATCAGATGGCATTGCTAGATTAAGAAAGCATCTGTAAAACTTGGGACTGGTTAGGTCCAAACTCTCTAGAAAATGTGGTTTGGGATAACTATATTTTACTTCATCTTCCAATGTCAGACACTAGCAAGGAAGAGGTTTGACTGCTGTGGGCAAACAAATGCTAATCGAAAAAAAAAAAATTACTGAATCATGCCGCTTAATATTAGAGGATTTTTATGGAACCTTAATCCGTACTGAGTAGAGTTATTCGATGTCGCAAGAGGTATTGGAATATAGTTCACGGTGAACTTTCTGTCTTAGGGGTCTTTACCCTATCTATCTAAAAATTACAAACATTTTCTAAAAAAATATAAAGGAGACAACATTTATTTTTAAAAATTCTATTTAATGTAAAATTCACTCTGTGCTATATAAGGCACACATGAATTTGTCTGAATATTTATAATAGCACTTTGTCTGAAAATTACCTATTATTAGGAGTGACCTTTCTAAAATTTGTTATTTTACAAAAGTCCTTCCCTATCATCTGTCCCCAAGAGTACCCCGGAGTTTAACAACAGAAGGTAAAATGAAAAAGTCATTTCTTTCCCTACAGATGATAAAATTCCAGCAATTATGATCAACACTTATACAGTACAAATGAACATTGATGATTATTAATAACGACCAATGAGTCATAGAAATAACCTATTAGACATACAATATTGTTTCCTTTCATGACAACTAACTAACCTGTTCTTTTTCTTAAATAAGAGATAATATGTAAATGCAGCCAAAGAAATGACACATGGAAATGCTGTGTTGGAGTTGAGGCAAAACATAATTTTACAAGTAAGTAAAAAATAACAACAAAAAAAGCTTATAAATTAATAAAGGACNATTTTTATTTATTTATTACATTTTTTAAAATAAAATATTTTGTAATTTGATCATAATGAAGTAAAAATAACGTTCAATGTCAAACACAAGAGGAGAGAAGGTGACCAATGACACCACTCTCAAATTATTTACTGACTATGTCCCCAGAAGGTCACGGGGCTATCTTCGTTTGAGTAGACGGGGAGGGTTGTAGGGGTTGGAGTTGGAAGACAGGTCTGTGCTAGTGGATTAGGATGGTATGGCAGTTTACTGTGGAAAAGGATGAAGCGGGAAGTAATTAGATCCTGAACAAAAGGGATATTGAAATCGTGGTGAAGGGATGAATTGGATATGTAATAGGTAGCATTTGCAATTATTCTCAGGGTTTTGGATTGAAAGGACTGGATTCTTTGGATGTTGGAAGACTTGGCGGCACCCCAGATTTCTACTCCGTAAGTCCTGGTTGGTCGTAATAAGGTTTTGTAGAGCGTCAGTTTGTTTTCTATCGTAAGATTGGAGTTCTTATTCACGAGTCTGTATAGGAGTCTGTAACTTATATTTAATGTTTTTTTCTACAATAAAAACAAAAAACAAAACGAAATCAATGCAAAAAACTTCACCAAAATATATTGCCAAGTAATCTGTACAATCTATATACCCAAGCAAGTTAAATTAACTACACCATTAATTAAATTTAATATAGTCATTTATTATATATGTATATCTCTCGCTATAAATTAATGTAATTGATAAACATATATCGTGACTGTAATTTCTAAAAGTTTTCGAAAGCACCAAATGATAAAATAACGTGCAGCCTAATTTTAATTAATTAGAGAAGAATATTTAATGGAGATGGAAAAGGCCTTGGTAAACATAACACAATTATATAAATTAGATAGAAGGCTGGGACACTTCCGTCAACGCCCTCTTGATCTCAAATCTAAGAGTTATTCTGCATCTTGCATCAGTGACAAATGGGAAGGGACTTCAACGAATCTAACAATAGTGAAAGTTTAAAAAACCATTATTATAGTTTTAAAGACCTATTCAGTTAAATTTATTTAAATCCTTAATAACAATTGAATAGTGAAAGTTTAAGAAATAATGATCTTACCTTTGAACCCTCATTCCCTTAAAAGTAAAGGGGTGTATAAAAGAAAACAATAATACAAATATCTATATACATATATCTATAAATAATCTAAAGGGTTATTATAACTACCAATGAATAGTTGGCTGTTGAATACAGACAGTGACCGTGAACACATGTATTCGGCCACGAGGAAAGGACAATGTCCGAAAGCGCTCACCAACAGAAGATGGTTTGCAGAAACCAATGAAGACGAATAATAGAAGGTATGATAGTTCTATATTCATTGGTAGTGAAAATAACCTTTTAGATTATTTACCTAATAATACAAGTATTTGGCGGAAAAATGGTCATTTTTTTTTTGTATTACCATTTAATTATTATTTCTTAATCATCGCTAATTATTATAACTAATATTTTTAATTTTATTTATAACTTTAACAATACTTATTATTAATAATAGAGGGATTTTTATAGAATATAGCTATTGCATTTGTTTTTGTAATCGATTTAATAAAATGTCAAAGTTCTCAATTCTTTCTGTCGTACATATGCATAAATGCATGCGTAATTTTTTTAAATTTACAAAGATAACTGGTAAGCTACTGAAGATAAAGAAACTTTCTGAAGGAGTGGAGTTTAAAAAATACTTAAAACGTGAATTTTTTTTCTCAATTTACCAACCAAACACCTTGTGTTCAGTGATAAATGTATATTGTATTTAGCTTTAAAAATTTATTTAGATAAATTGAACCATTACGAGTCATTTAACTTACAACTTAAATTGAATGCTCTCCTTCCTCCTTTCTTATTTTTCTTAAATACATTTTATAAATGGCATTAAAATGCATAACAATAATCTAAATGAGTAAAAAGGACACCATTGTTGCCATGTTTGGGGTATATCAATTCTGGTGCTACTGGGTTTTTCGTTCCCTATTTCTATTTAAGCTTGCCTAGAGCAATAAAATGGAGTGGCTACCTGTAGATAGCCCCTATCTAATAATGACCCTAATTAACCACTAAGAGGAATGAAGAAATCATTTAACAAACTTCTGCAAAGGAATCAAGAAGTGTTTCTACTCTAGGTTTGACTCTTACTTTAATCTCCAAGGAGGCTAAGAAATTAAGAAGTTAAGAAATTAACTAGAGATGTGAGAGAACTTTGAGTTCCTCAGAATTTCTTGAGATTGAATTATGTTTCATTTTAAGAATAGAATTAAAACTTTTTTTTTTTTTAAAGAATCAAGGAATATTTATAAATAGTATTGTTATGGGCTACGAGCTACTACTAATTAAGAACAATGAGATAAGTTTACGTTCATTTATTATTACAAATAATTGTACCTAATAATAACAACGTAATCTTCGAATCAACTGCCCTTACTAACTAAGACATGAATAAATATAAAAACTTACAGGCAATCAATTAATTAATATGTAAAAATAAATTCAATGTGCTTATATTCAATGAGGCCTCAAGATTACTTGTTAATCACTGTCACTTATCACTTCACTGTTACTGGCACTTCAAAGACTACGACTAGCCCGAAGCTCGGAACAATCTATCTGCCACGGAAACTGACACAGACGGAGACTAGCATTACTGACTCAGGGGGCCCTTGGCATTTATAACTTCGAAGGAATTGCGAGAAGGAACTGGAACATTCTCATCTAAAATTTCTCAATAATCCGACTTCTCTTCCCAAGACAAAGGAAGCAGGTGTTATCCTTCAATTGTTCCCTTTCCCTACATATATGGTCCTCACGCAACCTACTTCCCTGGTATTTAACAGTATGTTCGAAAAATCAATATACATCCTATGGTAAGAATAACATAAAATTCATCGCCTCTGAAGATTGGTTAAATATGAAAAAAAAATATATGTATATATATATATATATATATAAACACACACATNATATATAAATTTTCCTCGATTTTATTTTACCTTTTGACAGGAATCAAGAATAATATTTTTTTCTTTTTCACAAGTGGGCTAAATAATCTATATTTTACCACATAACCTTGTTTAAATAATACACAAACTACTGCAGAAGGGAGGTTGAAATATGAGTTTCTGAACGCCCTACTTCTTTTGAATTCAGATTTGATTCCACCTTTAAAAATTATTATTGGGGTAACCTTGCAAAAAAAAAAAAAAAAAAAAAAAAAAATTCACAAACCCACAAGGCCAACAGTTGACTCAGCGCTTGCTTCTTGTGATCGAGTCAATTTGAATGTGTTGATCTGTGTGTTTGCTTTGTGCAGATCTCGGATTGTCCGGCTCACAGACAGCCTGCGTTCCTCCTCCTTCAAGGTAGAGGTGAAAGGATACTTCGACAACTCCTCCATCCACGGAGTGCGTTACATCACCGAGAGACACCGCCCCCTGTTCGAGAAGTAATTTCACCGCCTTCTAAAATAATTCTCTAAGTAACCTACATACCCTTTTAAATTAATTAAAAAAAAAAAAGTTTCTTTTGTATGTCATTTTTTTCACATTATTAAAATATGTTTAATTTTTTTTAAAAATAGCTTGAACTTATTTTAGTAAATATATTAGTAATTTAAGTAGATGTTATATTAAATTTTCAAATTTGAAATAAAGCTCTATAGTTACCTTAATGATGAGTTGATATAATTATTATGAAATAGAGGAAATGTATGTCTTTCATTGTTCAGTTGCTTATACAAAATTATGTTATGAAAACTTTTGATAATGAAGTTTAAGAAATAAAAATTGTTACAAAGTAAAAATTATTTGTTAGAAACCAAATACAGTTAAATAGTAAATTTAAATTATTGTAGTAAATGATAAAAGGAAATACGAGTCTAGAGATTCTATTGGCTGAAAATAGTATAATTACCTAATTATAGAAGAAGGCCCCTCCTAGAAGTTTGTTGTATACTTATTAGATTCTCTGTATACTTCCGTAACCATTGCTTGACTTATTATTGAATCATGGCATCATGATAATGAGTCCTCTTCATTTTTACTGGTCTCAGCAGGGGTGCAATGAACACAATGAGACTACCCCATCATGCTTCTTGCCACGGTGAGGTTGAGAATTCCTGATAAGCATTCTAATTAAGATACGCCTCATGTAGTCCTAACACTTTTGTCACTACTTTTGTTTTTGGACTTAAAGTAAACCATAATATTAGTATTTTTTAATGGTTATTTCATTAAAACTGATTAAAATGATTTTAAAAAACCCAAATAAACTTAACTTTTCTATTATTAAATTTTTATGTTCTGAGGAAGTAGTTATATATCACTTTAGGAGTGTTGCTCTCGAAAGACATTAAAAGTTTATTCCTCAGCAATGCAGAATGGACTATAAATCTCCTAACCTAAATTTATTGAAAGATTTCCCTAGACTCGGAATTGGTAATAATTAAAACAGTCCATTGACTGAAAGGATTACAGTTAAATCAGACGAGGCAATCCAATGGGGCTGTGGAAGGTAAACTCACCATAGGCTCCCTATATCAAACACTTCACAATGCCATCATTCGAGAGCTAATGAGCATTGTACTGTTTCAGATTGGTGTGGAGTGTAACAGTGGCTGTCGCACTTGTATATGCAGGGATGTACACGGTAGACGTCTGGGACCAGACACCCATCCAGACGAACGAGGAGGGAGTCCACAGGAACCATCGTGTTCCAATGCCTGGAGTAACGATATGCAGTAATTCCAAGGTCTCTAAGACATCAAACTGGGGACAAGAAAGAACCAAGTAAAATAAGAAAATCTCAATTATTCCTCAAACTTATATCAATGTTTCCAAATCAAATTCCCTCCAAATTTATACTTTTTTTCCCCTAGAAGAAATATATTTTGATGGATTATTTTCCACCAAAGAATGTAGCTGCTGAGTTTATTCTCAGTATCAATTATTATATATGTTTTTTTTAATTTATTAATTTTTATTTTTATATACGATCCTATCTACTCAGAAATGTCTTTCTGTAAAGAGTTTTTGCTAAAAATGACAACTGTTTACTTGTTCACGTAGGCTTCGACGGTCGTCAGATGTATTTACCGTTTCTTCTTCCGGGTTGGACCGTTTCAAGTTGTTGATAGTTGCCGAGCTTTCGCACATCATGTGATGGCTTCTTCATTCTCTACTCAGCCCTGAAGAAGCCATCACATGATGTGCGAAAGCTCGGCAACTATCAACAACTTGACACGGTCCAACCCGGAAGAAGAAACGGTAAATACAACTGTTTACTTATTACAGTTGCAAATCCATTAAACCTTTATTAAAATTTTCAAATAAACAAAGAAAAAAGTTAGATTTTTTATTCTATTCCCTTGCATAAATTGCTTAAAGAAAAAAGGCAATCTCATGTTTCATCTCCAGATACCTTAATATTCATTGGATAATGTATTTGCCCTTTAAATTAAATAGAATGATACAGAATCTTAGAAAATTGACGTTTCAAAAGAAAACAGTATTTCGCTCTATGTAGATACAAGGAGTTTTTTTAATAGTACAACTTGTTTTCTCGTAATTGTTATATTAATTGGTGTAATACTAGTACTTTCATACTTCATTTGTGTATCTGCATTTTTACCAGGAATCGTGACCTCCATACCCTTCGTTTCCTTTGTGGCGAGGCATTCCCCAACTCCAGGAGCATCAGTGTCAAACGCCTGAACGAGGTACATGAAAATAAAAATAATTTGAAAAAAAAAAATAAAATAAAATACAATTTATAATTCATCTCTTTGTATCGCACAAGTTCAGGAGATATTTGATTTCATACTGGTGCATACGCCATATGCATCTGATTGCAGACTGCGCCAGGTTTTGATCAGACTTGCAGCCTGGACATATGTCGAACTATGAACCTCACCGAGACAGAATGCCGTGGTGACAATCTCCTCCAGACAGATTGCCGTGGCATGTTCCAGAGAGTGATAACGGAGCAGGGAATATGCTTCACATTCAATTCGTACCAGCCCGAGCACCTCTACCGTGAGGATATGTAAGCAGTTATTCTTTCCATCTGTAAAAGAGTTTGAATAAATATTTTCACCTGTCTTTTATAGGTATTCCAATAAGTTTAGATGTATATGTCCAAGAAATGTATACTGGTAACTGTTAATATTTTCTTGTAGAATTTTGGGGGACCGACCTGCTCACGAATCTGGCGGTCTGCAAGGACCTACAGGGCCGATCTGTGGTGACCAAGATCCCGGTCAGCTGCTCCTCAGTGTGACGCCAGAGAATGGGTCTGAAGACCACCTCAAGTGTGGTAATTACACCCTCAAGCTCAGTGTCTTTTCGGCTAGAGACGACACTGGATACTGCACTTTTAACAACGAAACAGGTTACAAGGTATCACTGCCTTAATTAGCAATTCTCATATATTAAATAATAATAATATTATAAATGATTTTTTTTCTTTCTTTATTCACAACAGACAAGTTATAAAAAAAATATTATGTTTAAATAATTGTGTGCGTTTCACTGTATAAGTGAAAAACAATATGAAGTGCGATGAGGAGAGGATTGTGAGGAATTCTGTCTTGATAGCCGAAGAATTAAACTTGAATATGTAAAATTTAACTAATTTGTAACCAAAAAGTTTTTATTTTAGCCAACGTTTTTTACAACTTTTTTGGTAACTAATTAGTTTATAATTCATCATCTACCAAGACTGAATTCCTGACAATCCCTCATAAAACTCGACGGTCAACAAATTTACCTCCAATATGAAGTATTTTTACATGTTCATTTATTTATATATTTAAAAGTATAAAGTAAACATACCAAAAGTTGTAAACATCAGTTTTTGATTTTTCTTTTCAAAACTGTTCAAAGAAAACTGTTTAATTCAACAACAGGTATGTTGCAGTACTCTGACGGAACAGCAAATAAATGAAGTATATCGTGTTAGGTGTATGAGACTAATCTTGTCTTTTGTTTTTGGAAATTATGCCCCATGCAGCGGTGACTATTACTTTTTGAGAGGCTGTCTTCCAATGACTTTTGCATCTTCTGTACTTTTTGATGCAACTTCCGTATTTCCTGAAGCATCTTTTATATCTTCTTAAGTGCCCTTTGTACCTTCTGTAATACAATCTGTATCTTTTAAAGCATCTTTGTAATTTCTGTAGCATTCTTCTATACCTTCTGCTTCTTCTGAAGTACTTATTGTTCCTTCTTAAATACCTTCTGAAGCACCTTCAGTATGTTTAGAAGAACCTTATGAATCATTTAAGGTACCTTCAATGCCTTCTGATTTCCTTCTATACTTTGTAAATTAAATCAGAGACAGTCAGTGGTAGCCCCCAAAATCTTACTTAAAATCTTACTATCTCAGCCGGGACTCGAACCCGGATCTCCTGCTTTAGTCCCGGAGCAAAGTGCGGGGTGTAGAATGAATTATCTGTTTAGCCTCGGTGGTGCAATTGCCCAGGAAGCAGGAGATCCGGGTTCGAGTCCCGGTTGAGGTAGTAAGATTTTGATACTCTATCCCTTGCATCTATTGCATAAAATTAACGTGCGATTAAATACCACAACTAATTTCAGTATTAAAAAAAAAAAAGAAGAAATATAAATAAAAAAAAACGTAACAAATAGCTGGCAATGTTACTTCCTTCGAGCATAAGACGATATATTCGTTTTACTCGGGGGTTTAGAATTGGAGTAAAGTGCGGGGAGTAGAAGGAATTATCTGGCTAGCCTCGGTGTTGCAATGGTTAGCATACTTGCCCGGCTGAGGTAGTAAGATTTTTGTATTCTATTCCCTTACATCTATTGTATAAAATTAACTTGCGATTAAATACCACAACTAATTTCAGTATTTAAAAGAAACAATTAATTTGTAATTTAATATAAAATATTTTAAATGCTCTCTAAAGGAAGCGGTAACTTTGCAGGTAATGATCCACAACCCCAGAGACACACCATCAGTGGGGATTCGACGCCTCATTTGGACAAAGGTAGGTTATGTGTTGGTAGGTTATGTAGTTAACAAACACTCTTGAGGATTATTATTCACTGAGCTGTACTAAATATTCCTTTCTTTAGGAGGAGCCTAGCGACTTCCAAACAATCGAAATAACAACAGACAGCAAGGTATGTTTGTATGGATTATATATATTCAATTTGCAATGAAATGTAACTATTTTGAGGCACTAATAAAATATAAATTTTTTATAACTAATAACCTAAACACATATATAAGTAAATACCGTTTATAGGTTGTAAAGGCGGTGTTATGGTAGACTTTAAAAAAAAAACTGTATTCCACTTATGTACTGCATTCATAGCTTTTACCATGATAAGTAAACTTACTTTTTTCTCTTTGCGATTATATCATAATCATATGATTGGAACATAGCATAACCAAAATAAACATTGAAAACAATAGTCCATGCTTCTATTTCTTAATACAAACACAAGGAAACAATGACGTTTTCACGTGATTATACATATGCACATCTATTTATATATACATTTTAGTAACCATCATTCTAGGTACCCAGTAAGTATGGTCATAGAAAATAATTTTAAAAAACTTTCAATAAAATCTGTCATTAAAACAACCTCAATAGCTACATTCTCTCGGAATTCACTAACAATAATCATAATATTTAGATTGAATTATTTTTAAGAATTTCAAATTATAATTAATGACCCCAAATCAATGGGGGGTCTGATAATTAATGTCAAATTATCAGTGACATGGCCCCTTTTCGTTATATGAAAAAATTTTAAAAGTAATTTAGCTTGGATTTCAACTTCGATAGCTACATTCTCTCGGAATCCACTAACAACAATCATAATAAAAACAATGCAATAATTGAAATGTCTGATACAGGTGACAGTGAAAGCAGAGGCCCGACTCACCTCTCACAGCCCCGACCTCTTGTGGTTCAACCCCAAGAAAAGGGGTTGCTACGGGGAACAGGAACGCTATCTGCGCTTCTTCAAGCACTACACAAAACACAATTGCCTGCTTGAGTGTCTCACCAACCTCACTTTCCATATGTGCGACTGTGTTGATTTCTATATGCCACGTATGTGCCCCGCGATTATTTCACTCACTAATCCATGAATAAGATAATAATAATAATAATAATTTAATTATGTGATACCTTGGTTACTCATCAAAATTTATGTACCATACTATTTAATATTTAAAATTTAATTTACATTTTATTTTATTTATTTTTATTTTTGGAAGTAGCCAAAAAACCAATGACTGTGACTGCTCCTAAAAGTTGTTAATAGTTACTCTACTACTCCACGCTTACACTACCATTTAGTATCAGCCCCATGTGTTTTATTGTACACTGACTTTTGCCCCAGGATCTCCTCCTGAAAAAAAAAAAAAAAGAAAAATGGGAATGGGGGTGGGACAGGGGTGTTTTGATGTTATTCAAAAGAAGTCACATGGTCAGTTTCTTTGATTACTTAAACCAGACCAAAATAAAGCCAATTATTTGAAGATCCATTTTAATCAAGAAGACCATTATGAAAAGATTTTCTTAAGGGGGAAAAACACAGTGGACAATGCATAAATTATTAAAGAATTAAGTAATTCTAAATTTTACCACAAGGAGAATATATTAGCACTTTCGAGACTAATGGTCCCATTATCAAGAACAAGCAATATAAATAAAGTTATTTCCCATTTCTCAGTCAATATTGGAGTAGCAGATTGAATACGGCCTGGAAAACAACTGATTTATGCTGAGTGTAAGTTTTGATAATTGGAGCCTTCAGCTTTTGAAGATGAAACATATATTATCTCACTATGAAGATTTTTAGACATTCATTCTCTTTAGAAATCGTCTTCACTCTTTTGTGCTTTTGAAAGTATTGTTGCAGTTAGATTTACTTTCCAATAGTGTATAATTTTCAATGTTCTAAATTAAAAATATTTAAAACACGAAAGTAAATTAAGTAACAGAACTTTTCTTATCTACAAGCCTAACGCATCTTAAAATGTTAAATTTTTCGTCCCTTCTTTTAGTTTAATTTTTTCAATGAAAATAGTTACACTTTTTACTCTAAGATGATTTTAGTTGGGGTTCGGTCAAGTGTAGAGTTAGACATTGTAAGAACACCCCGAGTTATGTTGTATGTTCAAAAGGAGAGTTTGTTACACTTTTTATTCCCATTCTATTTCTCTTTGAAATAAAATAAATAAATTTGCACTCTATAATGTTTTTTTTTAAATAAATTTAACTACACTATTGTGGTAACATTGTGGTAACAGCAGTGTAAACTTCAGTTATTTTTATTTTATTTTTTAAAACTGAATAATAATACTCTGTTGTGTTTACAAACTTTATCTATTTATAAGATTATTGAGGTTTCTAACTCATTAACGATTAATAAAACAACTATAGTACGACTGAATATTAGATTATAATAAAAATTATGAAATTTTTATCTAAAATAATATCTAACACTTTTTTTATTTACTTTGGGGAATGATAAAAATGCAGCTTCCGGTTGGTTATCCTGAGACACTCTTTATACCTAAATAATAATGATTTTTAAAATGTCTTGATATCAAAAAGCTTTGAAGTCCTCTGGCAACTTGAAAAATAATTATATTTCTTCAATGCCGAATACTGAACAGATGTAGATCCTAATTTGCCGACGGTGTATTATCCCTGCAAAATTCTAAAGATGAGCTAGTTACAAGGTTTCAATCTTTTAGTTATATCCTAATAAAACTTTTAGTTACATCTTTCATTTATATTTGTATGTTTTAGGCCTCAAAGAGATGGAAGTCTGCAAAAGAGTTAACCTTCCCTGCATTTTTGATGTTATCGGTAAGTAGTAGCAAATAAACACGAAAACATTAGTTTTTTCTATATCAGTTTTTATAACAATGTGCGTAATAACTCTGCAATTAAATTCATTAAATAAAATCATTTATATTTCAGTGGTCATGTAAAATTGAATAAAAGCATAATTTGAAAATGTATCTTTTAATACAAGATTGGAGGATAGAAGAAGTTTGATCGAAGTAAAAGTTATTGAAGTTCAATACTTCAATACAGTGAAGATCAACATTCGATTATTAATGTCAAGGACTGCATGGTAGTTTACGCATAGGTTTTTTGTTATTTATACAAAAAAAAAAAAAATATCTTATATATCTTTTCCAATTCCTTTAGGAGAGTTGTATTTTGATCTATTTGAGATAAGGGTTGTTTGCACCAGACTTGTGAGTCATCTCATATCCGCCATGCCGAGGCTCCAAAAATATTTAGTATAATTTCTTAGGAAAGTGCATATTTCATTTCACTTTATTTACTCAATGCAAGTTATTCAAGGATTTGAAGAATATTTCTGTTGGTCAGATTTGTTCCGGAAGAAAAACTATTGCGATTGTTATCCTGCTTGCTACCAACTCTCCTACATTGTCCAGACAAGAACTCTCTTAGACGTGAACAAAACGTGAGTATATTCCTAATTTAAATCTGAACTCCTTCAAGACCTTTTATAACGTTTGATTATGCTTTTATTTGTAATCGGTTATCAACAAAGTTTTTGCAGTTATTACAAATGATAATAATAGCAAAAATCATTTGCAGTTATTATCATTTGTAAAAAGTGCAAAAATCATTTGCAGTTATTATCATTTGTAATAACTGCAAATGATTTTTCCTCCTTGAAATTCCAAACACTAGTCTGTAATTTTTTTAATTTTATAACCATTATCTACATATTACATACTGTTAAAAATAAATAAAAACATTTTGTAATTTGATTACAATGAATAGTAAAAAAATAAATGACATTAATGAATGTCACATGAGGAGAGAAGGGGACCAATGACACCACTCTCAAGTTATTTAGAGACTATGTCCCCAGGAGGTCACGGGGCCATATTTGTTTGAGCGACGGAGGGGTTGTAGGGGTTGGAGTTGGAGAGCTAGTGGATTAGGATGGAATGGCAATTTACTATGGAAAAGGCTGAAGCGGGAAGAAATTAGATCCTGAACAAAAGGAATATTAAAATCGTGGCGAAGAGAGGAGTTAGATACGTAATAGGGAGCATTTGCGATTATTCGGAGGGTTTTGGATTGAAAGGACTGTATTCTTTGGTTGTTGGAAAGCTTGGAGGTACCCCAGATTTCTACTCTGTAAGTCCAGATTGGTCGTAATAATGTTTTGTAGAGCTTAAGTTTGTTTTCTATCGTAAGATTGGAGTTCTAGCCCAGGAACCATCTCCTCGACTCAAAGGCGTGGAAGCTTCATGGCTCTTAAGGATTCTGCGAGTAGCAATCCAGAGGGATTTGTCTCCTGCTGAGAGGGTAGACAGATGGACATTAAAAGCCTATGGGCCATAAAGCACCTAATTTTTGCGTTGCGAGCCTGGAAAGATGATTAAAGACCATTGGCAGGGTTGTTTTAGGGGCAGAGGTCTCTTTTCTCTGGGGTCGGCTTATGATTTATGGCGTTTCTGACACTTAATCCCAAGTCAGTCAACTCCTCCTTGATTAAGTCTGGGGAAGTTGTGTGATAACGTATCACCACTTTTACAGCACTATCTTCTTTATGCTGGTAAGTGTAGTGCTGCGCATTCGTTTCCTCAAGGTATTGGATGCGTTCCTCTGGACTTGGGAGGCTTTTGTTTCGGATGATTATGAGTAAACGATTATAATTTGACGTATTGCTTCTGAAATAGGATTGGTGCAGTATCAAAATAGGATGCTTAGTGATATTGAGCACCATTAGTGTTAGCTTCAAAAATTTGTCAAATGTAGAACTTTGTTTAGCATCAATTGATTCTAAAAGGCATGGGCTCCCACAGCGCAAAAGAGTTCCCTCAGTTCATTTTTGAAGGGAAATTCACTCGAGCATCAATTTCTTCTCATATGAATTTCCGAGCACAAATGAGACTTTTCAAGGGTTGTAACAGTAGACTTCTGCGCTAGGCCTAATTTACATGATTTTACTAGCGTATTGTAAAGAACAGCTAATGCTCCTTCCATTGAGGGGAAACGAGTAACGGGAAGAACGAACGCTGAAAGACATAGCTCAATATGGTAACTACGGGAGTTAAGTGTGAGGAGTCATTTAATGAAAAGAGGTTAAAAAAGGTTACGACTTTCATTTTGCATGGGTAGTCTGAAAAAGTTTGAGATTCATGCAAACCTTACTAGAAGTGGTCAGTGAGGACACGCACTCGAAGAGGCTAGAATTTAAGACACTAACTTCTGAATTAATAACTTCAAGAGGCTTCGCTCAAGATTCTCGTAGTACAATTTACAATAGGTCACCGTTAGTGATTCTCAGTTTTGTCTCCGGGAATGCGAATAATTTGGAATATTAAATAAATGAAATTATTAAATAAATAATTTCTGATAAAGTTCCTACCATCCGAAATCAAATGGATTTGTTGAACGATTTGTTCATACTCTCGTTTAAGTGCTTGGCAATACAGAGATTTCTGTTTCCTCATCGAATTATTCAGAAAAAGTGCCGAGGAAGAGCCCTTGCAGAACTGCTAGACTTTTACAAAAGCTTTTAAATGACGCCTACCTTACATACCAATCTACCTACATACCAATTTTCTTCAATAAGTATGTAAATCACTTTTGTATGATGGTAACTAAATAACTATTATTTGAAGTTATGCTAAAGATGAGGGCAGTTATAACAATGTATGTTTCAGTGAGCAGCATTTCTGGAACGATGCCAGCCTAACGATAAAACTGGATCTCAACGTGACAGAACTGGTCCGTCGCCCCAGCTTCACCGATCTCAGAGTTATTTGTGAGTAAATGTTTCTCATATTTCATACTAATTTAATTCAAAAGTTCAAGTTACAAGAAAAATATATTTATCGTATAAATATGTTTATTGCTTTATTTTTCGCCTACATAGACTTCACTTCAATAGCTTAAATTACAATTTAGAATTAATAACCTCCTTTCACTATTTACTAACCTTCCAATCGCTAAATGAAAATATCTATTCTTTATAAATCAATGGTAACCTTCCTCTAAGGTATCTTAATAGTTTTGAAGTAGCAGAGATTGTTTGAAGTAATGTGTGTATTGTAGTGTATTTACGTAAAAATAGTAGAGCAATCAAGGTGTTTTAAAAGACATTGCTCTTTTTTTTTTTACCTTTCGCCTTTCATCAACTATGCACAATTTCTATTGCTACTGTTCACTCATGGAATACATCGAATACTACCTATGGTATTCGAACTTAAAATATTTTTATTAATATGGTTTTACTATACTTCTTTACGTAACATATATATGCATGAATATTTTGTTATATACAAACCGGAAAAATGATATCAAACAACGACACTCATAACCATACGCCACGGTTAGATCACGTGGATACTCTTTTTTCCTTTTTTTTTTTTTTTTCCTGCTCAGACTGATGTTTGGTTCACTAATACCAATAGGGGAAGGATGATTATTATTTATTTTTTAGAAGCCCAAAGTTGTTTAATCTTAATCAATGTATAGATATTTATTACGTATAACATAAAGTACGAAGTAAGAATGACACAGACCACTATAAACTGACTAATCAAAAAGAAAACCAATGTCTCTTGAGACGGAAAACTCAAGGAGGTGCTTGGGCATATGTATCAAGGCAGAATCATACAATTCCAGGCTTATATAAATTTACGTCCAGACTTAAAGGGACAGACTAGACGGAAACTAAAAGTACTCAAGCTAGATAAGGTATGCAGCGGCAATCGCACTTGAATCTCTCGTGGTAAAATCCATTATCAGCACTAAGATCTTCACTAGGTCAGGTAATTCACGCAGGAAAAAATATACAGGGTGAGAGCAGCCATTGGTATGGTCGTGATAGTTATTTTTGTCGGAACGCGAATGCCCCCAAGATTTATCGGCCTGCTTTTCGCCCTGCTGTTTCAACGGAACGACGAGGTATCCTGCCAGTTGTCTTCAGGAAGAGAACAACAAAGATGCTCTTGGAGGAAGAAAAAATTAGTGGCAAATAGTTCTATCATGTGGAGATTGTCGCGGTATTGCAATACTCACATTCCTATATAATAGGAAATTTTATGTGAAATAAGTGTAATCGTACATACCATTTACATGAAAATGGATCCACTAACACGGATATCTTAACAATACCCAAACAGAATCAATAGAACACAGTAAGAATATTCTAGGTGCACAAGGTGTGCAAAACACATCAGCCGATGCAGTTATGAATGATCAACTTGATCATTTCGACAGAAAATCAGACACAGTATTCAGATAATAGATATTGCTGAAACCGATCATATGTCGAGGATTGCATGACCTTTCAAACTGCACAATATTAACAAATACTGCATTCATGGATACAAGTGGAAATAGCTAACCCAGAAACATAGAACTTCTAGAAAACTCAGTTATTGGCTACAAAGTTATTGTACAAAAAACAAGATAAAATTTACGCAGGAAATAAGTAAAAATATCGTAAATAATAATAATAAGTAATAACTTTTATATCATAATATTAAATTGATGCAATCAGATTGTTTTTAATAATTTTATATATACTACTTAAAAATAAGATTGTAGTTTATATTTACGATAATCTGAAATCGATTCATGGAATTAAAATGTTAAAGATTTGATATCAGTCGTTAGCTGATTATAGACAGGAGAGGATCTCAGCGCTCGACAAACAGATGCTCTTAGCTATTTGAATTACTTTATATAAATACACCCTAAATGATTATAATAAATTTTGTAAATTTTCATTTATCTTAAATTAAAATAGAGGATTTTTCAGAGGTCTAGAAGTCCTAAGAGGAAAATAATGAAGCATTAATAAACCTGAAAAGTTTTTATCTACTACTCAAAACAGCTAGTTCAATAGTAAAAATCCTATTAAAATAAGAATAAATTTGAAGGAAACTTCAAAAATAATTCTTCTTTTATTTTAAATAAGGCTATTGTTAGATGTGCTGGAGAACCAGTAGATATTAAAAACTTATAGAAGGTAGTTTACTCAAGTGACTTACAAACCAATTAATTATTAAAATTTCAAAAAAGTTAAAGTGAAATGTACTAAACTTGAAATATAAATATTAAAAATGTTAAAACACAAGTAGAGGAATAGTCAGGTCATTTGAACTGATGAATTTCTCCATTTCAGAAATATTAACTAATTTAGGATTTCAATGTTGCGAATGTTAAACAAGTAACTAGTAAAAGAAATGGCCCAACTCACATTTAATTTTCTACTCCCAGCTTTCCTTCCTCGATAAAGGCAGGTTATTCAAGACTTAATGTTAAGCCCTACATACCTGCCCGACTGAGATGTTTCGGTATATTAGAGATTAATGTGAGTCAAAAGTAGTACACTGCAAAAAATGGTCAAGAATAAAAGAATTATCTAAATGGCCCATATTGTATTTACTGTAATGCAGAACCTCAACCACTGAATATTTCTTGTTTCTCATATATTATGAAAGTAGTATAAAAGAAATTCAGGATGCAAGAAAAATAATTTAAGCAGCTGCAAAAATATTTGGATGGAGGAATCCCAGTGAAAGGAAAATCTGCTCAGCAGCCCATCAGCTGATAGACTTTCTTTTTATGTAATATAGGAATATAATTCATTTCTATCAAAAACTGAATTATCTTTTGGCTCTTGCAATTATGAATGATTAACTTGTATTCAGATGATAGCATATTGCTGAAACCGATCATATGTCGAGGATTGCACGACCTTTCGAACTACACAATTTGAACAAATACTGCACTCACACATACAATATTCATGGATACAAGTGGAAACAGCTGACCCAGAAACATAAAACTTCTTCAATAATTATGTTTTCTATCAAAAACCTTTGAACAATCTTTTGGCTCAAAAGGGATGAGTGTAAGAGGATGGGGTAGTTTTACTAATATCTTTCCTGAGAGTCTGAAGCGAGCCTTAGCCAACTTACCTTTTACCCCTAATGCTACCTTCAATCTTCGACTTTGTCATTAAGTCCTATTTGTGTTCAGTGAAACATGATAAATCTGCTTAGTTTACGGTGGTCCTTCGTGTCGGACTTTTTATTAGAAACTTAAAGATTTCTCCTTCAAGTTCCTAATTCTCAAGTATGACTTCACGCTGAAATGGATTACTTTTACTCAATGTCCCTCAGATTGCATATGGGATCGAGAGCGACGGGATGTGTGTTGTGTGTTCCAGCTGACAGCGGCGGGGTGTTCGGCTTCTTCCTGGGACTCAGCTTCCTCTGCCTGTTCGAGCTGGTCTTCTTCTTCACCGTCAGGGTCCTGGGAGACTGGTACCAGGGGCTCAAGTGGCACTAGTCCCCCCACTGGCCCCTCCAGTGCTGATTCCAGCTCTGTAAGTCCTCAGAACCATCACTTACACGATAAGATCCATTAGTGGAACTTCGTTTTAGCAGGCTTCTTTTAAGGATTCAAGCTGCTTACCAAACATCTATGCTGAACAGGAGGAAAATATGCTTTCCAGACCATATCATATAATATATATATACACACAAACAAATAACGGAACAAACGTTAGGAATAGAGAGAGGATTGAAAAACTAGAAAAATTCCTTTTGGTATATGGGAGGCTTAATTTTTTATTTAATAATTAGTTTAAGGAACGTATCGATTTTAGTAAGTTTCAACAGTTTTTCAATTTGTTCACGTAGGCTTCGACGATCGTCAGATGTATTTACCGTTTCTTCTTCCGGGTTGGAACGTGTCAAGTTGTTGTTATTTGCCGAGCTTTCGCACATCATGTGATGGCTTCTTCAGGGCTGAAAAAAGAATGAGAGTTGTAAAAGAGAGATTTTTTTTTTTTATACCGTGTATAAAACATGGTAGTTATATACCACCTGGATTTTTAAATATCTCTCTTTTACAACTCTCATTCTCTTTTCAGCCCTGAAGAAGCCATCACATGATGTGCGAAAGCTCGGCAAATAACACCAATTTGACACGGTCCAACCCGGAAGAAGAAACGGTAAATACTTCTGACGACCGTCGAAGCCTACGTGAACA
>KZ807274.1:239345-258561 GCA_000696205.2 Oncopeltus fasciatus | reverse complement strand
TTTTTTTTTTTTTTTTTTTTTTTTTTTTTTTTTTTTTTTTTAATTTGGGCCAGTAAGTGAATGCGTTAAGTGTGGAATTGTTTAATGAAAATGGCAGGAAGCAAACAGGAGGTTTTTGGCTCAAATTGGTGGAGGAGGAGTGGGGTTTTATAGTGAGACCAAAATTGAAACTTTTGTTTGCTATTTTTAGCATTAAATATGCATGAAACAAAAGTGTTGTGCAATGTAATTTTAAAATAAAAATCAGTATTTAGGCTTTTCATTGCAAACCCTAGTAAGAATTCATTTTTTGGTTAAAATAAGTTGCGGGAATACTTTACGAAAAGTATGCAATCACAATGTTTTATTTTTTTGAGTCACATTTTGAATGCTACTACTATACACATAACAGAGAAGAATGAAAAGCCATATGAAATGGTTTTTTCACATTCCTTTAAGTACTGTGAGTGAAGTTGATCATCACTAAAAACAGTACTAAACTTCTCAATACTTATTGCAGCTAAGCAACCTTTGGGTTCTTGATTTTAAGACCATGCCTGATCCTTTAAAGAATTGTTCGACTCAGAGGATGCACACTTACTCTGTACACTTACTATACTTTTTACATTAGTCAAAGAACTTTTTTTTAAGTATAGAAATAAGTTCAACTTTCACACTCAGCATTGCTAGAGTAAAATATTGAAAATGCTTCTTTTTTTTCTTTTTTTCCCCACTTTACACACCTTCAGAAATTATCTAACATTGGAGTGTAAAATAATCATGAAGGAAAAATGTTTCACTTACCAAGCCAAAACTGTTTAAGAATAATTCGAAATAAAGTTATATTGAAGTGCAGATCTAAAGAGGATAAACTTTAATACATCTGGCACCAAAACTGTCTTTCATTTCATGTCATCAATATGATGTAGCCCAACACTACTTTTTGCAGTGATCTACTATTTCACCTACAAAATTTTTTCACATCGAGGGGTCCCCCCCTTCCCGATTATATGAATAATTCCTAGTATCGCGGGATATCAAAACCTATTTTACATATCATCCAGTATTTTTGTTCACAATAGGATCTATTGTGATATAGCTAACCAAACAAACTGCTAACTGAAGCTGCTGTTTTGGTCCTATCAATGTACATAACAGTTAACTGTATTTGGCTACCTATAGCAAATCAGATCCTGAAAAATATTGAGAAATTGATTGAAGTGAAAGTTCATATACTGAAAAGCAGTATTTTGAGTTAAGTTAAAAGTAGTAAAAGTTAAAAGTAGAATAGAATAGTTTATTTTTTAGAAAATAAAATAAAACAATTAAATAAAAAATAATAATAAAATAAATTGTTTGCATAGGCTTCCATGGTCTTTAGAAATATTCATAGATTTTTCTTCCAGGCTTGACCCTGTCGAATAGTTGTGTTTTACAGAGTTTTTGTACATTTTGGCAAGGATAAGGAATCATTCTCCAAATTACAAATTTTCTACATGATTAAGCCCAGAAGAAAAATCAATGAATATAAAATAAATTGTCAAAAGCCTACTTAATTCTGTTAAGCCTACTTAACTATGTTAATTAGTTCTCCTTTTAGTCTGCAAGTTTGATTATTCTTACTAATGGTTAAACTACAAATAAATTGTTCTGGGTATGCTGGGCAAGCAAGTTATAACCAAGAATAGTATTTTTTCTAAATTTGAAACTCACATGAGTTTTACATGATTTCTTTAAAGCTTAGTTAGTTCTTTATAGCTTTATTAGCTCAGTGCTTCCGACATTTATGATTCTATTCTTTGAGCTCAGGAGTCTTCCAGAGCAGGAATAAGAGAGATAAACAATAATGTTCATAGACCTCAAAAGTGCTCATTTTTAAGCAATTAAAATTGTGCAAAGCTTGGAATTTTAAATTTGAAAAATCATCTTTACAAGCAATATACATTTCTCCTCCTAAATAATGTCTTCCAGTAGAAATGATTTTATCCAGAAAACTGGTGGTTTTCCAAATTTCTTAAATAAGAGAAAGTTGGTCATGTAGATAGTTACGTCATAAATTACTAAACAGGAACACCTTGAATTTCATTACTTCCCAATGAATGCTTAAGCAAAAAGAATCCATTTAACCACCAAGAAACAAATAAAATATGTAGGAAGCATGTTTAAGGGTATTTCAGAAATTATGATTGAATTTATATCAAGTCATGAATTCTAAGATGATTTTAGTTGGGGTTCGGTCAAGGTAGATCCAAAAAACACAAATTTAAAAAATGTATTTTTGAATAAAGGATTATCTGCCAACGTTTCGGCTTACATTGTAAGCCATCTTCAGNTATAATATTAAAAATATAATAAAATGTTACAATTATCTCTTAAATAAATTAAACATTGACAAGACCAAATAAATAGTATATAACTGAATATGACTATTGTTAATGACCCAGAAGTTTATGTTGTAAATACATTATACTTGCATTATTACAAATATATAATAATGAATAATTCAACAGACATGAAAATAAATTTCATTATTCAGAATAGAGTAATGAAATACATGTGGATATATGAGAGGTATTTGTACAGTACAATCAAATTTATTATTTTCAATGTGATATTTAATACATAAAAAAAATGAAATAAAATTTTACTTTACAAACAAGGACAACTTAATTGTAATTTTCATTGTAATTTCTGATCACAACATTATAATGTGAATACTATAGTATTCCTTACGATGCGTATTACTGATATATATATATAATGAGAGAGAGAGGGAGAAAGAGAGGATTAAATATAAATCAGATAATTAAATGTGGTCCAATGGGTCTGAATAGAACTCCCAAGCCAGTAGTTGAAGGTTCCAATCCCACCTTGGACAGGCTTTTATTAAGGAATGGATGTTAAGGACAGGGTAGTTATCTCTTAACCCCTTGACTTTATGTATTTTCGAGGCAAAGAAAATAAATGTAATTATTGCACGAATGTTTAAACTATATTCCACAATTTACCTGCTCATCTCCAAGTCAAATAGATAAAGCTTATTTGAGTTTTAAAAACAATATAAAGAATTAAAAGAAAAATAATAGCTACAAACTATATTAAACCTAATGCCATTGGCCCAAAATGATTGATAAATGCTGAGTAATGCACTTGTTCAGTTTAAATAATTTAATTTTTGCTTTATAATTTTAGATTATTATGTTGATGCAGAATTCAAATTTTTAAAACGGCTTTTGCCAAATATTAATATAATCCCAATAGAGAACTATTAATTACCAAAGACTTAAAATGACAATATTAAGCAGATAATAATATAAATTTGTATATTCTTTTGTTAAATTATATTAAAATTTGGTTGATATCTGACTTGTATAGTATATTCATCTTTTGCTGCACTATAGATCAAGAACAATTAAAAAACAAATCATTTAAATATTGTGACGGTTTAAAGTTAAGTAGTGACTCATCTAATAAACTATGAAACCTATGACATTTATTTTGTGAATGCATCAGTTTATTCTCAATAATACTATACAAAATGCAAATAATAACAACAAAACTTATGCTAATACTAAAATATTTTAATTTAAAACCTAATAAAATTGATTTGATTATAATTTTAAACTCAACAAATAACAATTTATAAGCTAAATTTATTCCTACAGAAATATAAATAAGTGCACTTGGGTTACTACTTAAAACTAAAATATTTTTATAGTTTAAAAATTTACTGAATAAATTAGTTAATTTATACACTAATTTTTACAGTTTAAAATAGTAAATAATATACAAAAAGACGTAAACACACAATCATTCACACTAAATTACATTGTCAGTCTTATAAATACAAATTTAAAACAAAAAGAAAAAAAGTCTTTGACTTTGCTCTTGACATACTAATAAAATCTGAGATCTTTGCTAGGTGGAGAGTGGTAGAAGATCTGCCTCCTCTCTGGAATAGAGCTAATAGCAAGTCTGTCTACTTCTGAAGCAAACAGGATGCTCTTCAACTTTTCCAGGGCCATATCCTTCTTCTTATGGAAGCGAAGGAGACGAATGAAGGGTAGTCTTTGAATTTTGTGAGCTGCAATAACTGCCCAGACCACACTCTTTAGACTATGATTTCTTCTCCTCTGAGGGTAAAGCTGAAGCCGAGGACAGTGGTAGCCACGGAGTGTAACCAATAGGTACTGCTTCTGGAAAATAAGGGCTTTCCTCTGCCACTCAGCTACTGTAAGGGCTTTAAGGTGGGCTTCCAACTCTGACAACACTTCTGACCTTGTGTCCACCCTCCATTCAATGTTTACTACTGGCCTACGCTCCTGCTTCTCCATTAAGCATTCTCTCATTGATTTCATCAGCTCAAGGAGACCCTCACGCTCTTTTTCCAAATCAGAAACAACAATTTGAAGATCTCTTACTTTTTGCCCAAGTTCTCCACCCTTTTCTTTTGCCTCCCTCCAGTCGAGCTGCAGATCACTATGCTTCTTCATCAGAATACTATGCTCACGGTTCAATTTATTGATGACAGTATTAGCTCCATCCAATTCTTTTTGCTTTTTGGTATCTTCGTTTCTCAAATATTTTTTAAGTCTTTTGTCAAAATTATCTTGTAAGTCTGCTATTTTTGTTTCAGCAATTTGCCTCCGGACAATTTCTTCATTTAAATTCTTCTTTAAATGAGATAATTCTTTCGCCATTTCTTGATGAATTTGTTCACTTTTAGATAAATTTTCTTTCAACATTGAAATAGCAGCCCTTTCTCTAGTAAGAACATTTTGAATTTCTTCTCGGCCTTGCCTTTCTTTTTCATATTCTATTTTTAAAGCCAAATATTTTCTTTTCTCTTCTTCAAATCCATTGTTAATGTCATTAGATTCCATAGTAAACTTTTCTAAAGCTCTCATGGAATTTATCTGAGCCAGTAATCGATTAGATTTCGTTTTCTCTTCTAAAACGAGTTCCTTCAATTTTATTTCATTTTCCATCAGTGTTTGCAGTCTCTTCCTCATTGTTTCAATCAAACCAATATCTTCCTGTTGAGTTTCCCTTCCTTTGGTCTTTTCATGCTCGAGTAACAAGGATACCTGTTTAAAATTTGATTGCTCTCTCATGACTGTCAATTCAAGATTAATAATTTTCTCTTTCTGAAGGTCAACCTGATTACTGAGTTGACTGACTTTCTCATTCTGACTTATAACAATTCTTTCTAAACGATTTATTTTCACTCTTAGTTGACTATTTTCTATTTCCAAATGATGACATTTCTCTATTTTCTCAGCTAGTACCTTTTTGGTATCTTTACACCTTCGAATTTCTCCATTAAGGGCCTTTTCAATATTATTAATGTCATGATTTACAAGGAGACTTGAACTTCCAGAAAGTAAATTGCTTCCTTCAGCTTCAATTGTTCTTAATAGTGCATTGTCCAAATTCTTAGATAATTGCAATTCATTTTTCAATTGTTCAGCAAGAGCATCCATTCCAGATAAAGAATCACCAGGAAGGATACTCATGATGCTAATATCACAAAAAGATAAATCTGTTTTTTTCTTATGCCCATCTTGTTCTTTATGCGAATTCATTGTTTCAACTTCATGAAGTAATTTTGAATATTTATCGTGCAAATCTTTTTTTTCTGACAATTCAAATCTCAATTGGTCGATAAGTTCCTGCTTAGATTCATTCAGTGCAACTATGTCCTTGTTCAACTGCTCAATTTCAGAAGAAAAATTAGAAAAAAAAGTTAATTTTTCCTTTTTAATATCTCCAATAGCTTTCCTTAATTCAATAAGTTCGTCTTTGAGTTGGCCCATCCCAATTTCTCTCTCTTTACAATCAGAGCCAAGTAAATTAGACTTCAATTCTTCAATTTCTTCGAGAAATAATAAACGTTCAGAATTTAGTTGTTCATTAATAGAGATAATTTTATTAATTTCTGTCTTAAGTTCCACCAAATCATTGTCCTCAGAGTTATTAGATTCAGCAGATTTATTTCTGTTTGGTGCTTCAGTCTGCTTAGACAATAAATAGTTTTTGAGATTTTTTATAACAATAGAATAATGACTCAATTTATCATCAGCAGCCTGTAAAGCTGTGGACAAATTTCTGTTTTCTACTTCAAATAGTGATACTTTATCTTCAAGCTGAGATTTTTCTCGAGTCAATATATTCAGAGATGATTTCAAGGTATCAGCAAGCTCCTTTTCATCACTCAAATCATTCTTGTAAGCAACAAGTTCAATATTCAAATTTTTTATCTCTTGTTGCTTTTTCTTTATATTTTCTTTTAAGACATAATCTTCTTCCACTGCTAAATTTGTGGCTTCCTTAAGCTTTATTTGTAAATTCTGAGATATTTCTTCTAAAGCAGTGACATCAGCTTTTTTTTTAATGAGTTCTGACTCCATATTACTCATTAACTTCTTTAAGGTTTCGATTTCTTCATTCTTACAATCAATTTCTTCATTAAGAGATTTGAAGTGACTCTCATAATAATTCTTATCATTACTGATTGAAGAAAGCACAGCTTCTAATTCAGACTTGGTACTACTAAGATCACATTTTACAGATTTTAAGTATTCTATTTCTTTTTCAAGAGCAACAATTTTTTTAGACTTTTCTTCCAATTCAGATTTAAGCTTAATCAACAAGGTAATGTCAAGATTATCTTCTGCAGTAGAACAAATAGAAGTCATAAGTGGCTGTTCATCAGCAACAGGTGGAGGCGGAGTATCCAATTCAACTTGGGGCTTTTCAAATGAACCTATAGTTGACAACTCATGGGAACCGACTTTACTAACTTCAAATTGAAAGCTGGGATGATATGAACTATCTCTCAATTTCATGTCATCAGGTATTGGAGAAACACCCTCAAGGTCTGATACATAACTGATTTTAAGTCCTTTAGAATTATGAGGACTATGCTTTCCTCCTGCCTCTTGGCTTTGTAACTGACTAACTGTGAGTTGTAGGCGGTCAATATCTTCATTTTTGTCAGCTAATAAAGCACTCATTACATCTAAATGGATTTCTTGATTTTGTTTAATAAGTAAATTTTCGAGTTTATTTTTTTCTTTTGTTACAGATGCAAGATCAATTCGTAGAGTTTGAATGAGTTGATGATTAGAATCTGACAATTTTTGCATGTCAGTTTGTTGTTTTTCAATAATTTCTTCAGCGTGCAAAAGTTGGTCCCTAGTTTCCCCTAACTCTGACTGTAAACTAACAAAGGCCTTTTCACTAAGACTATATTTTTGCTTCAGCTCTTGCACTTCCATGATCAAGTCTCTATTTGCAGTTGTTTGTGCTATCTCCACTCTATGCCTCAAATCATCTATTTTGTTGTTTGACTCTGCTAACTGGACCATCTGTTTTTTCATTTGTTTTTGTATGACATCTCTTTCAGCTTGCATTTCTTCCAGCTGCACATTTAGTTTGCTGCAAGAAAGTTGCATATCTCTGAAACGTTTAATCATTACTTGTTCTACTGTTGCATGTCGATTGATTTTTTCTTGTAGACGCAAAAGGTCTTGGACAGGAAGCGCAAGTGGAGAGAGACTTTCCTCAGGGCTTTTATTGCGACTAACTTCTAACTGCTCCACAACAGATACTTCTTCAGACGGAGAACTCACACTGTTATTAGAATAGGTTAAATATAAATTCTCAAGTTCTTTAGACCTACGCTCAAGGGACAACTCCATTTCACGGATCTGAACTTTAATACTTCTAATGACTGAAGAATCAAATTGAACTTTGATATTTTCCTGAAGCTGCTTAATTTGTTCTATGTAAGACTCTTCCATGCTTTGCCCACGGAGAGATTCAAGTTCTTGGGCCATTGCAATCTGTGTGTCACTATGGTGATCTAATTCTGCTTCTAACTGATCAAGTTTCCTCTCAAGAAGTTCTTCTTTTTCACTTTTTCTGCATAGTTGAGCTTCTAGATCTGAAATAATATCACGCAATACCCAAATCTTTTCAATTGCGTCTTTGAGTTCATTTTTAATGGTATCTTTTTCCTTTTCAGAATCCTCTAAATCAGCTCTTGTTTCAGATAATTGCAACTCTATTTGTTGCAATTGTGCAGAAAACAATTGCTGTGAATTGCACTGGCGGTTGATTTCTTTCAGCTGCTCTTGAAGATGTTTTACTTCATTGTTAAAATCATCTCTTTCACTTTCCCTTTCTTGAGTTTGTTCTTCAAGAAACTGGCGGGTTGATTTTAGTTGTTTATCAGCAGCAGAGAATTGTTGTTGTAAATCAATCACTTCTTTACGTAATTCTGAAATTATTCTGTCACCAAATTTAGCCAGCTCATTCAGCATATTCAGTATATTAGGGGATAATGAATCTGAGCTACTGATGAGACACTGAACTCTATCAAGTAATGACTCTTTTTGAAAAAACTCATTGCTAAAAACTTCTTCACCTATTTCAAACCTACAGTTCTGGCACTTGTCAATGTGAATTTTTAATTCTGCCACTTCTTCTCGCAATTCTTTATTTTCTTTCTGTAAATTCTCAACTTGGTTGAGCAGGTTAGCAGGTGGTGGATGTAATGCAGTGAGGCCAAGAAGAGATGCAGCCTCCATCTTTAGCTTGGCCAAACAAGAATCAAGTTGCATTCTGAGCGAAAGTGACAGGTCTTGTGACTCATCAGGGTCCTCCACTTGAGGTGCAAAATGTACCCTTCGAGGTGTAAGGTTAGTGCTTCGAGCAGGTGAGTCAGCACAAATCTTTACCAGTTCATCCACAACAGTCTTATTCAACTCATCTTCACAAGTACCTAAGTACATCACCAGTTGATTAACAGCAGACTTTAAAGTGGATGTCATTTCTTTTAAGCTATCTCTTTCTTTCATCAATCTTTCATAATCTTCAATACAAAACTCGGAAGGAAATACAATATTTAATTTTTTATCCTGATCATGAAAGTTAAACCTATCTGTTATAGATTCAGAACTAGTATCACATGTTTTTTGAATTTTTTTAATAATTAGATTAAAAAGCTCTTCTAATTCTGATTTTGAAAATTTTTCATTCAATATATGCTCAAATACCATTTCCAGCAATGGTTGATGATTTCCAATGGGCTTAATGTTTTCATTATGACTATCAAGATTTTCCCTAAATTCACTATTGTTTTTAAAAACAGAATGAGAGATGCAGTTAAGCTTATTTTGAATTGTGACAAGTCTGTTTTCTTTATCCATTAGTTTGTTGTCAATAAGAGAAAGATTGTTTTTCATATTAAGAATAAATTCATTTATGATAGTTAAATTAATTTTCTGTGATTTCAAAAGATCTAGAAAAGTGACACCATCAGTAAAGTGAATAGGGTCAGAGTTAAATGAAGGTTGAGGAAAAGTAACTAGGCTCACTTCAGTATTTTGACAAGATGGAGAGAGATTTTGAGTATTACAATCCAAATCACGAGCTCGCCTTGAAAACTCTTCTTCTATCTCCTTTATTTCTGCTTCACAATCCATCATCACTACATCTTTCAAGCAACGAGCACATATGTCCAATTCATTTTTGTAAATGTAAGTTGAAAGAACGTGTTGTACATCTTTCATTTTTCTGGCATATTTACTTTCAAGATGATTTTTAAATTCATTAAGCTCTTCTGACCAATTTCTTTTTAAATTTTCAATATATTTTATCTGCTCTGAAGAGAAGCATTGCTCACTAAGACCTTTTGCAAATTCCACTTCCACAATCCTAAAAGAGAAAATATTATAATTAAAATTGAATTATTGATAAAGATATGATATTTGCATAATTATTAAGGTTCTTAGTTTCTTAGGGATCCTTAAATAAGTATGAGAGATTTGCAATTTATTAATAATTATAATCAAATCTAAATTAAAAAAAAATATAAAAAGATAATTTTTTGACTCTTTTACAAAAATTCTCTTTCATTTGATTTGTTAACTCAGTTATGATTATAAAATAATATTTTTTCATGTTTATTAAGACTTAAAAGGTAATGAGCCCTATAAGCAGTAGGTATATCCATTACTGAACCAATATAAACTGCTGAATCCTGCTAATAAATGGTTAATACAATGTATTGAATAAATATAAAATTTTTTATTCATTTTTTTAAAATAAAAGAAATAATATATTAGCCAAATTTAATTTTTCGTGCAACAAGTAAATTAAAAATAAGAGTCCAGTGATCTAAGCAAGTGGTAGTCAGTAAGTGAATGTTCAGGGAACTGGGTGGATGTGGTAAAACTTCCCAGCCAATCTCAGTCAATTTGGTAATGAGAGGCCGAGAATTGTCCTGGAGAAGTAGAGGCCTTTTTATATTAATTCACCCGGGATCAAAAAGCTTTAGCTTCGAGTGCTAATGGTCCAATATTGTGGAGTATACTTCTTTAGTGATAGTTTGACCTAGGCTTAGAATCTTAAAAAGGCACTACACTCTTGGCTATCAAGATAAACGATTAGCAAAACTTTCTTTGGATGGAGATCAGGATTTGGAAATTTGTTTGGGTTCTCATTAGCTGACAACCCATTAATAACAATTGTAAAAAATCCATTTTTCATTCCAAGTGATGATTCTGTCTAAAAGAGGTTTGATTTTTGAGAGGGAAGCTAAAGAAGATGAAGTTGTTACGTGGCTTACCTAATTGGCTTCTGTATGTTTAGAAGGAATAAATTTATCCAGTTTTTCATTTTTACCAGATGATAGAGATAGTTCCAGACAAAGGTTTGAGAAATATTAAGTTTTAAGGCCACCTCTGAACAACATTGGCGAGGATCCTATCAAACTTTCTATGAATCAACAACCTTTGACCGGCCCGAGCAAGTATCATCTTCGAGTGTCATGTTGCTTGCATGGAATTTGGCTAACCAAAATTGTGCTTTCTGCTCAGAAAGGGCATCTTTACCAAAAACGGAGCAGATTTTTGAGCAGGTTCAGTCATTTTTAAACCTAGTTTATACTCACAAAACCCAAGTTAATACTCATAAAATTGACCTAATACGAGTTTCCACCGGAATTATTTTCGACTAGTCAGTTAGAACACTTAAAAGAGGACTGGATTAAAATTAATTCCTCTTTTCATAAACAATTGGCATTTGTTTACATGGGTTGAAGTCCAGTTTTGAAGTTATTGAACAACAAAAATAGAAATCATAAACTATAAAAACTACAAGAATTTTGAATGAACTCCTATAATGTACAAATAAACAGCAAATAAGCAGTACATTTATTCTATTTAAATAAATTATTTTACATATAATTACTGCAATCACAGAAGTTAACTTTATTTGACTATGTTCTCTAATCTTACTGAGCTTGACTGAGGGATCTTACCTGAATTTCTAAAACTATAATGTAGATATCTTCTTTTGATTCTTCAACTTTCATTCTGAAACGACCACCTTCTTGAACTGCTTTTGTTCCTTTAAGCCAAGAAACTGTTGGCTTCGGTTTTGCAGTACATGTGCACTTCATTGAAATTAGTGTTCCTGTTTCATTAGGAATTATTCGTGGCTTTTCGATAAATGAAGGAGCAAAGCCTGCTCCCTCTTCTCCACCTGAAATCACAAAATAATTGGTAAATATGCCATATATATTTTATATAATAAAATNTGGATTTATTATATTTTTTGTAATTTATTATTTAATATAATACAATTGAGGTTAACATTATATTAACATTTAAGTAATTTTTGCTTCATTTTAATGTTAGACATGAAATTTACCAGAGAAAAATGGTAACAATTTATTTATGCTCACTTGCCAGAAGAGGAGAAGGGGTAACAATCAATTGTGAATCAATGTTAGTAAATTTTATGGCCCAGAATAAACAAACAAAAAAAAAAAAAAAGAAAACAGAAAAACATTTGCATTCAATTTTTTAAAAAATGTGGATCCAATGTATATCAGTAATAATTTAGGAAAATATGAATTTTCACTGGTTCATAAGTTCTTTTCCTGAAGTTCCCCAAACTATTACTTACCATTGTAAAAAGGTTTTAAAGAAAACATTCATGATACGTTTTATATAAATTGTGAGAGTTGTTTTAGGTCTACAGTGTACCTTAAAAAATTATTCTGCTGTTATGCATTATTTTAAAGGACAGGCATTCTGGACTCCTATTCTACAAACCCATAAAATTTTATCTCAATCCAATAACCTATGCTTAATTTTTTCACTGACAGGTAGACAGGAGGTAGACAGTCAGAACTTGTTATGTGTGTAAGTAGAAACAATGACTTACGGTAAAGAAGAGGGACCGATCTCAAGGGAGAGAGTCTGATCGGATGAACTCATTGAGGCCACCTTACTCTGAAGACTATGCACGTCCTCCGCATACCTATAATAACAAAAACAATATCAACCCAACCGCTATAATTTAATTGCAAAATTCCACCCAGAATATATTATGAATTGAATTATGTCTAGTCGTAATATATCTGAAAAACCTGAAATAATAGGTAGAATGTATGAAAAAGATAAATCATTAAAGCTTAAAATGTTAAATTAATTTAATCACTTTAAATAAAGCATATACAAACAATTCACCATTTAATTAAATTAACTATATAGAAGAAATTGCAGTTATTAGTTTCAAAAACTAAGTTAATGGACACATCCCAGTAAACCTGGCTGTAAAGTTTGTTTTTATCCAAAATTATATTTCTTTTGGAATCCATATATTACTTTAATAGTTTTTAAATCTTGTTTCATTTTTCTAATTTAAAATAATTTTCTTCATAACTTCTTTATTTGAGAGGACCGACTCCCTCAATAAATTCCTGACTCCCTTTCTGGTATCTTCCTGCTCTTTTGCTCAGAAGAAACAGGAGCTTGAGAGTCTACAGGACAAACCAGGCTTTCATCTGCGAGTGCTTACCCGCAGCATTAACTCGTTAGTAACTTTACTAACCAGAACAGATGGTCAAATAATTTAAATATTGCAATCAACAAATCATTGTATAGTAAATTCTCTATAGGATGTAATTGTTAATGGAAAAATGGAAAAAAAAAAACTACTCTCTTAACTACATTTTTGTAAAGTAAGCCTCCAGCTAGAAGACTACACCACCTCCTACCAGACAAATGGACCAGGATTATTCCCAGGTGACCCATCCAACACAAGAGAAGCCTAGAAAAGAGGAAGCACTTCTACACTATCAGCCTCACAGGAGTGAGTGACCTACCATCTCTCATGTGTCTGCTCTATCACCAGCATTTAATGCCTCCAAGCCATGCTCCAGTCTTCTTTTTCTAAATTCTGTGCACTCCTTACTGCTGTTATAAACCTCCTGACTACAGCAGTAACAAAAATGACTTCTTTGTCTACCTAAAAATGAATTCCTCCTCTCTGAGTTCCTTTTCCATCCTTTTTTGAAATGCTAATGACATTCAATAAATACAAACAAACTGAAACTGACTTCAGAAGATGAAGATAAAGATGTACTTTTACTTACTGAAACTTGGCTAACGAAGAATAAAAATATCAAGATACCAGGATACAATAAATACCAAAATGATCACCCTGATGGACAATCTCATGGTAGAACTGCACTCATTTGCTCTTGCCATACCCATTATGAAATATTTTACAGTGCACTAGAGATTCTCTTCAATCTACATCAGTGTTCATTTAAACTTCCACTTCTACAATTGCCCTTTCTGCAGTGTATTGTCCTCTTAACAAATCCATTACCTCAAACAAGTTCCAAGGACACTTTAAATCCTTAGGTCCTCGTTTTTCTGTGGTGAAGATTATAGTGTGAAACACTTAAAGTGGGGCTCGAGAACAATAACTCCTTTCCCACCTATTAGCCAACTGGTATGATTTACACCAGATCCTAGATTTCTTCATATTTAAAAATCTTATTCTCTTCCATCACAATTTTAAATCAACTTCCTTCTGACCACAGCCACCCTCCTCACATTATCTATCACACCTATCCCTAGAAAATTGCCACCAGCCCTAAAAAACAGTCCCTTAGACTGTTCATTGTTTAGAACTATACTAGAATAGTCTCTTGACCTAGGAATCTCCTTGAAAATCTCTGAAGAGTTGGATGATGATGTACAGTTCTCTAATGTCCAAATTCAGCAGTGCCAATGGAAGGCAAACTCGATAGCCAATTTTACTCACTTAACTAAAATCCATGTAAGTCCCTCCCAGATTCAATAAAAAATCTCACACAGTCTAAGCGTTAAGCTAGAGTCGTGTTCCAAAAGTATAGGCATCCCTCAGATTGTAGGAAGATAAACCAGCCAGCATGCATCATAAAACAGAAACTTTACATAGTAAGGCATTCAATGCCTACTTGTCAAGTCTATCAGCAGCATAAGAATCCCTCCTGACAGCAACTTGCAGAATTATTAAACAGCATGAACCTTCTGCCCGCTTGCATCAAGAAAATGGTACTTGGGCCACTTTCAACAAAGACCAGGCCCAAATGTTATCACAGCACTTCAAGAAAACATTCCCCCTCATTCAGATCCTGATAATTTGTTTGTCCAATAGCACAGAGGTTGAAGAGTCACTCGATGTGACATTATACATGTCCTTGCCTGTTAAGGAAGTAACCCTTTCTGAGGTCAAGTATAATATTAACCATCTGTCAAAGAGCAAAGCACCCGGCTATGACTTAATCACAAGGCTAATACTTCATAATCTCCCTAGAAAAGCAATTGTTTTCCTGACGAACCTCAATAATTGTATCCTTCAAACTATCCACTTTCCACTCCTCTGGGGAATTTTAAGAAATCATTCTGTTTTACCAACTCGGTAAACCTGTTCATAAAGAATCATTCTACTGCCCAATCAGCCTCATTTCCTAACTATCCAAGTTTTTCGAGAAAATTCTTTTAAAATGAAAGATGCCTACCATTAATTCCTTAAATATCCTCCCAAACCATCAGTTTGTTTCTAATCACAGCATTCTACTGTAATGAAAATAAAAGATGCTCCTTATTATGTCTACATCACGATTTTAATATTGTCTATGTACAAGATCTCATCTCCACCTGCTTCGCACTCTACTATATCATGCTCCCATTTCACCTTAATATATAAGCCAGGCCCTTGTCCTTAGAGTACAATAATTACAATACTCCCTGACGACTAAAATAAAGATGCCTCATGACCTCTTGGGCCTTGACCTCTAAATTTATTATGGGTGGGGTGAATGGGCCCCTTCTCCTTGCATAAACATTTCATTATATNTGTGTGTGTGTGTGTGTGTGTGTGTGTGTGTGTGTGTGTGTGTGTGTGTGTGTGTGTGTGTGTGTGTGTGTGTGTGTGTGTGTGTGTGTGTGTGTGTGTGTGTGTGTGTGTGTGTGTGTGTGTGTGTGTGTGTGTGTGTGTGTGTGTGTGTGTGTGTGTGTGTGTGTGTGTGTGTGTGTGTGTGTGTGTGTGTGTGTGTGTGTGTGTGTGTGTGTGTGTGTGTGTGTGTGTGTGTGTGTGTGTGTGTGTGTGTGTGTGTGTGTGTGTGTGTGTGTGTGTGTGTGTGTGTGTGTGTGTGTGTGTGTGTGTGTGTGTGTGTGTGTGTGTGTGTGTGTGTGTGTGTGTGTGTGTGTGTGTGTGTGTGTGTGTGTGTGTGTGTGTGTGTGTGTGTGTGTGTGTGTGTGTGTGTGTGTGTGTGTGTGTGTGTGTGTGTGTGTGTGTGTGTGTGTGTGTGTGTGTGTGTGTGTGTGTGTGTGTGTGTGTGTGTGTGTGTGTGTGTGTGTGTGTGTGTGTGTGTGTGTGTGTGTGTGTGTGTGTGTGTGTGTGTGTGTGTGTGTGTGTGTGTGTGTGTGTGTGTGTGTGTGTGTGTGTGTGTGTGTGTGTGTGTGTGTGTGTGTGTGTGTGTGTGTGTGTGTGTGTGTGTGTGTGTGTGTGTGTGTGTGTGTGTGTGTGTGTGTGTGTGTATACACATATATGTGTATATACACATATGTGTGTATATATATTTACTATGCCATAAAAAATGTTTCATTATTTATTATAAACAGAATGTAATGAATAAAGATTTTTATTAAGAAAAAAGTTGAAATATGCAGAGTAGTAGACAAATAAACACTTACTGCTTTTCTAAGTTGGAGCACATCTGAACGTAGTAATTAGTTAGGTGGTTAAGTTCAGCACGGTGCTCAGCTGTAAGTCTTGAAGCAAGAACGGCTGAGGGCTCACTTTCTGTAACTGCCTCCACAGCTCCTACTACCTTCTCCATCACTCCTCTCACTACTTCCACTGCCTCACTGAACATTTAAAAAATGACATCAATCATTTTCTATCAAATTCAAAATTTATTTTCATTTAAGTACTAACAATTTATTCAGGTAACAAAAAAAAATTTTTTTTTCCTTCTCTAGCAAGAAATCTACCCCATTCGTAAGTATAATAATCAGATTGCCAAGTAGAAAAATGAACTAGGAGCAAATACTGAAGCCCCCACTAGCCTGGGCCATATACTGGCCCCCTGCAGAATCTGTTTCCATTGTGTGAAATTTTGGAAGTAATTATATCAGGCTCTTAACATAAATATAGTAACAGAAATATTTTTATCCATATTTTGAAGTTCTTTTATCTTTTAATGATATAGCATTTTTTTCCATTTGCCCTTTTCATTAAATTAGTATAAAGTAAATTTAGTTAGTACATAAGGAGATTCTACTTTTCAGGCTGAATAACTTCTCAACTCTTTTATACTAAAGCAAAAATAGAATTTAATACAATGCAAAATTTTCTAGGCTTGAAACAATTTCTTTTGGAGTATGTTACTGCAATATAACTGAAATAAAAAGGAAATTATTTCAGTTTCGTCCAATCCAAACAGGCTCTCCAAACTTTCTAATTCTTGGAATTAAGGTAAGAACACAATGTATCCACTCATGTTTATTAGCTGAGTTCCCGTACTCATGTTAGTACCATGATGCGAGTCAGATCAAAAATTTGAACAGATCTTCACTGTTTCAACACTAGAAAAACTAAAAATGGGGTCCATTAATAATTGTGTGTGTGTGTAAATATATATGTATATATATAAAACCATATTTTCATTTTACTATTATTAGAAAATTACATTTATTTAATGGAGATGATACATTATAGACTGAGAATAATTTAATGGAAATTAAAAATAGACAAATTTTGCTGCGTTAAATTCTTCATTATCTGCAATATCTTTTTATCTGTTGATTTTCTTATAAACCACCCCTCCCCATGGTCCAAAAGGTGTGAAACATCTCATACTTAAATCTGAAATAAATATTTGTTATTCAAAGTTATGTTAAGAACTGTTAACATTGGTTGCTTGAAAGAAGGAAGAAATATATTTATATTTCGAGAACTAATGTTTAGATTCCAGTTAAATTGCATTATATTGGCAGCAATGTATTATTCATAAATTCTGTATACTCTTATTCTTATCCTTAGGAATTTTTATTGGTTTATTGGGANAAATATATTTTAAAAATGAATAATAAATAAAAATCATAATGTTATGAAAAACAAAAATATTGTTATAATAATGAAATCAATAATTTTATTTAGATCTATATTTTACTATTCATAACAATTTTAAGGATAATATTTTACTTATCTGTAATATCTTACAGAATGTATCATATTCCTCAATTTGGCTAAACACTTTATTACAAATAAAAATGAATAATTTAATTGTTAAACAGTCTCTATTTTACTTAATTCTTTGAGGGCATAATGAAAGGAAGATGAACTGACAAACTTTTCCAAACTCTCTCATGTCAAATATTAAAAAAAAAAAAATTGCTACATTTGATGTTATAAATAATTGTTTTAAAAAAAATTTAAAAATCAATACACTAAGTTTTTTGCTTAAATATATATATTTATCCAAACTTTATGGTACCTATAAATCCAACTATATCTATTAGGAGGAAGTATAATAGCTTCTTAATAAAATAAATAATGATTTAAGGTCCCTTTTGTAAGGTCAGAGACTGTCTCCCTACAATAACTAGAGGGGATTACATCTAGAAGACTGGGCCTATCTTATCAGAACTGATTAGGAGACTTCTTAGTTCTTATCATATAACTAAAAATGAAATTAATTTTTTTTTAAATCAAGTAAATAGTTCATAAATTACACTGTTGTAGAAATATAAAATTATTAAAACAATAATTAGCTGTGCATATTTCGATTTAATAGAGTTCAATTCAATAATTTTTTTTCAGTCATACTACAGTTCTTAGGGCCCAGGGGGAATCATGTTATAGATATGTTCATGCATGACCCATGACACACTAGAGAAGTGAATGGTCATAACACATTTCTCACTACATGATTTTTTCCCATTCAATGTGGTTCTCAGGAGCACACCATGAATCCTCTGGATCATTAAAACAGAAGCACAAAAAGAAAGAAACTAAATTAGTACATTTAACACAACTGAATTATTCTGATTCAAGAGTTTAGTGCAAAACCGCTTGATCAATAGGCCTCCTTTTAATCCTTGTTACACATAAGTTACTAATTATAGAAGAAGAAATTATAGATTCAGACATTTGTGTATATCAAATCATTTTGATCAAATTATATCACAGCATAATATCATAAATAAAATTTTGAAAAATGGCAGTATAATTTGCATATAGTTAATCTTTGTCTGAGATGGACCATTCATAAAATTTTTTACTTGTTAAAGCATTAATTTTTTCTCTCTGTTGTTGTTGCTGTAAGAAAAACAAAATTGTAAATAAAATAAAATAAATTTTGTTGGTGTAATAATGTCTCTGCAGCCTATGTAGCAAGCATAATTCGTCATATTGAATAACTTAGAGAACAAAAATAAACAAAGTGATATTTTACCCTATTCTTCATTGCAAAATAAAAACATTCCCATGATCTAATAATTAAAACAGAAACAAAAGAAAAAATAACTGAACATTTAAAATGTGTAATAACAAAGAAATATATTTAATATTCAAATTTAAAAAAAAAACCATTATTAATTTGAAAACATATTTTCAGACATTTGTATTTGATTCAGTAAATTATACAATAATAATGTTGATATATTCCACTGCATACTAAGGGCTATGACTGGATTTCTGAGACGTTCTGGATCTTAAAAAGACCTAATGTGTCTATGTCATTGTGAAGCCTGAGAATAACTCAGGGAGTATAATAATGGTCAACCAATATATACTGAGGTCCTCTCTCTCTCTCCCTCCCTCCCTCCTCTCTCTCTCTCTCTCTCTCTCTCTCTCTCTCTCTCTCTCTCTCTCTCTC
>KZ807274.1:218632-233069 GCA_000696205.2 Oncopeltus fasciatus | reverse complement strand
TTTATAAATTATAATATATTTTTTAATAAAAATGAATAGGCTAGATTTTCAAATAATAATAAAATGATGACATGCAAATTTACACATTATTTTATTAAATGCCTTAATTTGACAAAATGAATGACATTTATAAGATATTAAATTCTTTAAAACTATTTAACTATTGTTGCCAATAAGTTTTACTTTATGTGAAAAAATTGTGGTTTCCAATCTACATTATCTTATTTATATAAACAAAGTTAATTATTAATTTAAGTTTTGAGCAACCCATCACCATTTCTTCTTGATATCAATGATTTGCCTAATTATTTGAATTGACTGAAGAGGATATAGGAGGAGACTATGGCATTGGCTATTAGGACAGTTAAATATGGCTGCAGTTCTTGTTTTAGTTTTATTTATTGACATTATCACGTTCTAAATATTTCTGCCACTCTCGTGGCTTTACTGACTACATTTTTGTCGACTTCAACAAGTCTCATTCATCTCTATTAAGGACAATACATTTAAATTTCAATAAATAGGACACTAAAACCTTTCACGTAGCTTTGTTACTTCATATCATACATGGTTTTCTACTAGTATTTCTACTAATGCTTTTAATGCCATGAATAAGGAACCACAGGGATTGCTCTCTGTCATGTGCTATCATCTACTTCTTTGCCTTCAAATTTCATTTAAATTAATTTTTTACTATTTTTCATTATTTTAATTATTTTTTCTTCTTTTTTTATTCCTTAATTTTCTGGATTCCCAAGTTATGGACCCCAATGAGCCCACCTATGAATGGGAGGTCTGGTAGATAGGATATCTTTTAATTTCAAAGTCTCAAGCCTCACATTAATATTGGCATTGTCATTACTCTGTACACCAGCAATACAAGAAATTTTGATTTATTTTATGACCTTATAATGTGAAAGATTATGAGGGGGTTGGTAAAGTTCTTCTTTAGTTAACCTCAAAAGTTTATTAGTGCTTGAGGCATCCCTAGTTTATGTAAAGTTTCTTATAATTGGTAAAAGGTGGCATATTTTTGTGAACATTTCCTAGCAAGTAGGTTCAAGTAATCAACTGAATTAACTTATAAAATGGTGATCTAGCCATAGTTATAAGTTACTAAAAACTCCTATTTATTTTATACTACTCTATTGCAGATATATAGTCTATGTAATAAAATAATTTATATATTGAATGAATTGTTGACCTTTAAGTTCTATGAAGAGAGGATTGTCGGGAACTACCATGACCGAATTCCCAACAATCCTCTCTTCATAAAATAATTTATGTTCTGTTTTTCTTCCAAGATTTAATTCCCTTCTTCCTTTAAGGTGTTTTTAAATACTTTTCATAAGACAAGATTTATTAAGTCTGTTGTAAGGCAGAATGAATAGAAGTTCTCAGGGTGAATGAAGTAGAAGATACTCATTCAACTTTTGGATCCTGATTAGATGAAGCCCAACAGAGCTCTCAAAATACCTACTCATTCACTTGAATATGATGTATATCAATATTTTCTTTTTTGTTAGATTTGTATTCAAGTAATGTAAATAAAGTAGAAAATCATTTAATGTTTAAAGTTTATAATTTACATATTTGTCTCAATAAAAAAAATCCCAATTTTCTTTTAGCAGTCTATAAAAAATAAAAGGTCAAGCAAACTGAGAGTGAATGCTCTGACAGAAGCAAGAAGTATCATATATACAAGGATTAAGCTACAATACCTTTAGTCTGAAAGTGAAGTCTCCATGAAAGGCAGTTAGAAGCTGGGACAGTAACAGACTGAAATTTTCTTTTCTAGGCTTCAAAGGCTTTTCAGTATTCTCTAACTGTGTATAAAAAATAAATAAAAAAGTTAGAATACTTATTTACAAATCTTTAAATCAATTGAGCTACGATATTTTTTTTAATTAATTTATTTATTTTTTAATGGCATCCCAACCACTAGGGTCATTTATGCCTTTTACGTACAGTAAAGGATGATTGTTCATAACGTTTCATGGTGAGACTAGGCCATTCAAACCCTCCAGGTCGACAATATAAAGTAAGTAGGAGGCCAAACTCGGCGCCGCGGCCCACCATGACCCAAAGACAGGTCGCCGTCCGCCCCCCACCCTGGAACCTGGCAATCCACGCTAACTGGAGGAGGTTTCTTCTCCATTAAGTGACAATGGGTCAGTCGGGTATGTCCTATTCTTAGTCGAGTCAAAATGACCTCTTCGTTTCATGATTCCTGATAGAGGAGCTCCATTGGTTCACAGTTTCTTTGATAGCACAAAGTTTGTTTCCAGTGACATTGGCCCATTTTTCTTCCCACTTATGTAAAAAAATTATTTTTAAATAAATGACATAATATCCAGAGGGGGTTATGGAATTGCAGATGTTGCCGTTCCGCGTAGCTGCTTTAGCTTCAACATCTGCCTTTTCATTTCCACTTATCCCACAATGACTAGAGTCCATAGAAATGATACTTTAATCCCTTCTTGGTGTAAATTTTTAATGTTATACATAATATTGTTTATGATAGGGTGTTGGTTGAATAAGTTTTTAAAGCTGAGAATGGACGAAAGGAGTCAGTACAGATTAGTAGATTGTGTTGTTGCGGCAATACTATGTTCAGTGCTTTATCTATTGCTATAAGTTCTGCGGTGTATATACTAGCCATTTTATGGAGTGAAAATCGGTATACTCCAGTGCTGCTTACAGTCGCTGCACCAGTTTGATAAACTATTTTGGAGCCATCCGTGTATACAACATAACAGGATTGCATGCTTAGAATATTATTGAAATCTCTTAAGAATACTATAGGGGGAGTTTTGTGTTTCAAATAATTGGTGAGAGTTAAGTTGATTCGGGGGCTGACAAGCACCAGGGTTCTATTATTGAATCTTGGGAAAGCAGTGGTGTGGGGAGTTCAAGGTAGAGTTCATAAAGCATATGACTGGCTCTATCGAAAAATGAGGATCTTTGCTGTGTGTGTGTGTGTGTGTGTGTGTGTGTGTGAGACGTGATTGAGGGAAGGAGTTTGAGCTTAATAGATGGTATGGTTTGGCAGATACTTTGATGTAATATCTAAGGGTCAATAATATTCTTATGAACTCTAGTGGCATTTCTCCAGCTTTATTTTTAAGGCATTTTATGGGGCTCGATCTGAATGCACCTGTGGCTATTCTTAGGGCACTATGTTGCACTGAGTTGAGCATTAGAAGGGTTTTGTCACTGGCAGAGGCATACGCTTTGCAGCCATAATCAATTAAAGATCTTATCAAAGACCGATGAAAGAGTAGCATGGTGGTTCTGTCCGCTCCCCAGCAGATGTTGTATTGCACAAGCTTTTTAAAATATTTATAGACTGAATGCATTTTGTTTTGATATTTTTTATATGGTTTACCCAGGATAGCCTTCTATCAAAGGTAAGTAGTAAATAACATACAGCATCTAAATATTTTATGGTATGGTTATTTATGTGGATATTTTCTAATATTGTCTGAGGTCTTTTAGCGGAGAGAATATAGGTTGACTTGGAAACTGAAATCTGAAATCCATGATTTTTGAGCCACTCATTAATGGTTTTTTAAAAAGTTATTTGTGTTACGAATCATTTATGTGACTGCTTTGCCTGCGGTGTAGATCAGAATATCATCTGCATATAAGACAATGTGAAATGGGGTTTTATTGAAGTTGAACAGATCATTTAAAGCTAAGCAGAATAGGAGAGGACTCCATTCTCCTGTCTAAAATCATCGGAGAGTTGGTTGCCGCATCTCACGAAAAATCGTCGATTCTTCAAAAAATTATTTAGAAAATAAAGCATGTTGCCATTTATTCCCTTTTTATCAGAGCTTCTACTATATGCCTGCGCCATGTGCTATGAAAGGCATGCTTAAAATTTAAAAATATAGCAAGGAGTTTATGCCTTTTTTCAAAGGCCTTTATAACTGCAGATTCTAGTTGCACTAAATTATCCTTAGTACTACGTCCTTTACAGAACCCGCTTTGATTGTGGTTTAAAAGATTATTTTTTTCAATATACCACATCAGCCTGTTAGCCACCATTTTTTCCATTAGTTTACAGACCGATGATATAATTGAGATGGGTCGGTAGCCAGACAATTCACATGCACATAGATCTCAATCCTACCATTATTTAAGGTAGTCAGGATAAAGATAACATTTTTTCAACAGCTATTCAGGCAAACAATCCTAGGCATCTGTCTTTCCAACTTTCTTTGGAAACCATTGTTACCTACCGTTGGCGGACAAACCCCCTCCCACCGGTTGTCTCTCAGTTTAGTTATGCACTCTGATATGAAACCATAAACCTCCCTCAGAGATCTCATCATACATAACAATTGGTACATATAAAAAAGATATATTTTTTTCATACTTTTTTCAGCTTAATACTCGATGGCAAACCAACCTACAACTAAGTTATTTTGGTTAATAATATTTGTTGGTCAAAATAGTTTATATACTTGATGCAATGGCTTTTTAATTTTCTTCATTTAATTAGGTTCAATTCACAGATTATAAGCAAAAAAGCAAACAAAAAAAAATATATATACGTGTGTATATCTATATATGTATGTATATATATATATATATGTGTGTGTATATATATANGTCCCAGCCAGGAATCGAACCTGGATCTCCTGCTATCCGGGCCAGTGTACTTGCCAGTTATACTAACAGGACGCGTTAGTTCTCGTGGGTTAGGCTCTTGCTAGTGTAGAGGGAATTGAATGAGACAACTAACGCGTCCTGGTAGTATAACTGGCAAGTACACCGGCCCGGATAGCAGGAGATCCAGGTTCGATTTCTGGCTGAGACAGATAGTTTTTTATATTCTATTCCCTCTCATTAATTGTTTGATAGATATTATTGTTTAACAAATGTTTATGAATTATTTCAACATAATATTTGTAATAAAATATTTATTGCATTTATGTAAACATATTCCTAAGGTTCCTGCAATGCTAAGTTACCAAGAACCAGTCGGTGGCAATATTCACATAGAAATAGTAAAAATTAATTAAAATTTAATATAAAGAAAGAAGAAAAATTAACTTATATTTAAAATATTTAATAATTCATAAAAATCAATAAATATGTTTAAATAAATATTCAATTAAATTAGTTAAAATAACATTAGGATAGCTTCAGTGAATACACTTTATATATACAATAGAGAAAATAAACTTATAAAAAAATATCAGTTTAAGTTAACGAAAACTTCATGAAACGGAAATGAACTGTTACATCATGGAGATGCACTTAATTATAGACTTAGTTTTAGTGACTAAATTTAATTTGCTCATTATTAATAATTGTGGCTTACAGAGAATGAACTCAAGTGGTTTTTATGTATTTTGTAGGCACTTAATAGAAGAGAATAAATTTTCTGAAACTTGGGCATAAATTGCTGTTTTTTTATTGTGACCAAATGTATCACCCCAATAATTAAACCTATGATCCGTGTATTCTCAGTAATTTTTTTTATTTGAAATTAATTAAAACTAATGAAAACAATAGTAATTACCATAAGTTACAAGTGAAATCAAATGAATTGATGTTCTTTACCTGCAAGATTTAGCCAGAGTTATTCTCTATTTTTCATATTGTCTCCTTCCAGATTGGGCTGTACCCCATTATTTCTTAAAGCCAAGCTTTCATTCAACTTGCTGTGAGAGTTACAGTCAAGTCAATGAAAGGGAAAAGGGACAGAAAGATTTATTTATACCTGTTGGTTACTGTGATGTAACCAGAGTGTACCTTCACATGGTCCAGCTATTTTTGGCTAGATTCTGATACCCAAAGAGTTTTGCAAAAATTCTTTATTATATGAAGTCTGTGGTTTTGGTTTGTAAAGGCAAGGAACATTTTTTTCCTAAGTCTACATCAATCTTCTTTGTGTTGCCAGGGCGTTTGATGATCTCTATGGCTTCACATAAGGTCCTATATCAGGAGCTGAACCCACCTGCTTAAATACTCTGTCCCAGTCCCTTCCTTCCATACATAATGTGTATATATATATATATATGTGTGTGTATATATATATATATTGTAACACCATTGAAAATGGCATAAAAAAAAGTGCTTCAAATTATTCTATATTAGTTTATTTTCTTACATTGTTGTTTATGGGAGGATTTACGGCGCTCAACTGCTGAGGTTATCAGTGCAAATATTTTCTTACATATTTAATAACCTACTTTAATAATAATTCTTCAATATAAAAATTATAATGCTTTTTTTTTTTAATCAAATATAATCTTAAATATCAATAGATAACTTGAATAATATCATTAGAAAGATTCGGATGTGACAATTGTATATTTGCGATAATAATGATGAAAATATGACAAAACTATAGGAATAAAAAAATGAAGATTTCAAGACTTTAGTCAAAGAAGAAAATCCAGAGTTTTAACCATCTTCAAGTACAGCTATTTTGTATACCTTAATGCAATCCCCTTAGAGATGATCATGTTAATATAAAATTAGGTTGATCATATATCTCACAGGGGAAGGTATAAATAAAATTTCAAATTCTAATAAAATCAGTGGTTATTATCGGTTTTCAACGCTTATTTTTCTAAATGTTACTTCAAGAAGTTACTTATGAGTGAAATAAAAGGCATTAAAGATAAAACAGGGCCTTCTTATTATCAAAATATAGAAACCAAATTTTGCATTTACACTTCACAATGAAAACTATTAAATGGATTAATTATTGGTTGAATGAAGAGGAGGGGGGTTGAGAGGAAGACCAAAATTTATAATATTGATATCTTTGTTTTTTTTTAAAGTTTGTAGGACATAAAATAAAAAATCTAATTTTCTGCAACTTATGATCAATACAAATTCAAGATAAACACTTATGAAGGAAAATATTTATGAATATAACTATAATTGCTGAGTACTTTCCTCACTATTCTTCCGTGTAAAGTATAGAGCGAGGTTTACTGGAAAATAGGAGGTTTTATGATCATTGACCTCATTAGTTTATAAGATATAATTCTTCATTAGCTCCCATTAGCACCTAAATTGATGAAACAGGGAATATTCACAGTTTAAACAGCTCCTCTATGACAGATTTTAAAATTCAAATTTCAGATTCAAAATAAAACAATATGGTGAAAAATATATTTCGTGAAATGTAGAACATCAAATTTTGAAGCTGTTTATGATTTTGAATTTTTAGTAAGATGTTCATTTGGCTTGGGGGCATTTTTTCCTAACTTTTTAGGCTAAATCCTTAGTAAAAACAATTTATTTGAAAAATAACTTTTATTCCCCAAAACCATTCCTTTTTATTACTTGACAGCTATTATTGAAATAATTAAGTATAACATGAAGTAACAAAATGTGATGTTAATTACCGATTCTGCCTTGGGGTAAGTGAATTGTAAACGTGCCACGGCAAGTTCTGCCTGATGAACTGCCCGCACTCCTGACAACACTTGTGAGAGCTCCCGTTGCAAATCTTCCTACAACAGAGCATTTTATAAAGAAGCAATATGTAAATTCAATATGCAGTCCTCAAGCTGGTGAATAAATACACACACATGCGCATGGGTGAGCATGCACACACACATATGTATATATAATCTTACAATAATTTTTAATAGAAACATATGGTAAATTAAAATTTTAACCTTATATTACAGAGCTAAGAGGAGAGATAATAAATTATAAATAATCCTTATAAATCATATCAATTTCATATTTAATGTGAGAGTGTATGGTGTTCCGATAAAATTTGGGGAAAATGGAAGAATAGATGTCTACAACCTACCCTTGATTTAGGATATCAGTATTGTGTTATTAAGCCTCAGTTAGCAGTAAGTTTTTTTTTACATATATTCCAACACTGACTGAAGGTTGGTATTTAAACTCACCATATGTTTCTATTTAATTGAAAAAAGATTTATATTAATATTGGTAATCAACCTAACCAATATTGAAAGAATACATTAGTTCATTAAGGACTTTTTAATGTTATTTGCACTTATGTTTATTTTGCCTTTAAACAACCATAGAGTTTTTATTTTTAACTCTCTATATGGTGAAAAAATAATTTATTTTTAAAGCTTAGAATATAGTTTTTCCACCTATTTATTAAGTTTAGTTCTACAAATTGTATTAGAAATAGGTTTTTGTCCTAAAAGGACAAAAGCTATCCTACAATATAGCACAACAGGGGACTTTTTAAAAATAAATATAAAGAATAAGTGGTAATATTAATAGTCAATCATATATACAAGTGACATGTACATTTATGTTTCCAGCAAAACTTCATCAAAAAAGGAACTATTCTGTATCGCTTAAAATCAATTCAATGGTTTGATTTGAGGAAGATAATTATGAGAATTTTTTTTTTCATGGGGCATAGAGGGTTTTCCAAATATACTTAGAGTAATATCACATCATCCTCACATCATAACATCCTAGTAAAAAAAGTTTAAGTAAGATAAAAATATTTTTATATACATATAGTATTAAGGATATTCCCTATGAGTCAGCCGACGATGTTATGGGGGACCTACTCCACACTGTTCTACACAGAGCATTGATCTTATACTATTTTTATATATACTCGTAGATGATATGTTTACAGTTGTTCCAACTGATGACTTTCTTAATGTATTTAATGAATAACATAGATATCAATTCAGTTCACTATGGAAATTGAAAAGAATCTGCACTTGTTTTTTTTTTATACTAGATTGTGACTAGGAATGATCAAGGAAGCTTGGTCACTGAACGGTAAAGTTTACGTAAGTGAGTTTATATAAGTGAGTGTTGTTTTCTGTGTGAATGTATTTATAGGTGTGTGTTATTTATGTTATTGAGTAATTGTATATATGTGTGGGTTTTTTAAGGAGGGTTAGGCATACTGCCATGAAGGAGTCTTAAGGAGGGATGGGGATAGAGGATTTAATACTGATATTGGCCCTTTGTCTAGGCTTAGTCTGGACTTTGCTTTCAATAGCACTGGTCTGCATTTGTGATTCTATCAATTTCAATAATTATTCCACATCATAATTTATATTTTATATTTATTTGTTTAATTATTTTTCAGATTTTAATATTAACAAAGTATAGAAAAAAAATGTNGTTTCCTGTTGCAGAAATGTAGTTTGAGTTCATTTCATTAATATGTTCTTAAATATACTTACGTATTAATAAAGTACACAACCTACTTATAAAAAGTAATTACTATTTTAGTTATTAATTATATTGATGTAGATCTCAGTTAAAATTATATTCATTAACCATTAAAGTGCCATATTTTGAGGTATCTCTCTCTTTAAGTTAGGGATATATATATATTTATAAAACTGCTTTTCCTTATAGCCGTTAGCTTTGTATGACCTATAGGAGGAGAAGTGGAAAGATACTTTTTCCATATCCTTAGTTTGTGACCTTGTTGGAAAAAATTCATTTGTTTTCCTTTAATATCAGTTTAAAAATTTTTTAAATAAACAAAGTATAGAAAAAAAATGTTTTAAGCCGTTGAAAATTTATAAAAAGCACTTTGTAATATAACTGTATTTATTTAATATGACATTTTATGCTGACTGTATAGTTTTACGATGTCTCAATATTTGAATTTTGTGGAAGACCAGCCATGAAGAAGAAATTGTATATTTTGAAAAGTCGGCTTAAAGTACTATGAGTTTTATTACTTGTGACTGATATCCACTTCTCAACGCGTAGTATTACATTTGAGGTCAAATCCAATATCTGCATTAAAAAGTATTTTTGTTTTTGTTCTCAATGAGCACAAAAAAGAAGAAAATGAATCATAAGAGAGGAAGATTAATTGAAAATTTATTGGAGTTCAGTCAAGGTTGATCCAAAAAAATACAATTTAAAACAAATCTGCCAACGTTTGAGCTTACATAGTAAGATATCTTCAAGGCTATTATGAAAGCAAAAGGGAACGCATTGTCACCTGGATCATTAAGAAATAATCATGACAACCACAACAATTGAAATGGGTAGTCCAATTAAAGTAGAAGATTTAAAGAAATCTAAGGAGCTTTATGGTATTAACTCATTAGAATTTAGTAACTGAAGTATAATTAAACCAAGATGTTTTTATTAAACACTAACACCTTTGTTTACAGATAAATTTATTTATCATGAAACACATACTTTCTATTATTTAATCTTCACAACTTAATTATTTTTTATCTTATTAATCAATTTAGCCAATTTTACTTCAAATAGATTAGAAACAAAAAAAGTACCTTTAGAAATGAGAAATCCTGCTCTCTTCCTTCTTGGTTAATTAGTTTCTTCTTTTCCTCTCCAAGGAGTCTAATTTGTATTGCTTGCTCAGTGATAATTTCTTCTAATTTTTTAACCTAAAACAGAAAATCTCTAACAAAATATTACCAGCTCCATCAGTAAAAGAATATGAGCTGAGAGAATAGAGCACCTACATGTTACAGTGAAGTAGAATCTTTGAAGTAAGCAAAATAATTTAATTAATTATCAAATTTATGATTTAAACCTGAAGGAGCTCAATGAGAAACAGCTAGAATGCTACTAAAGTACACTAATACACAGTTAAAAGGGTAAGATAAAAAAAAAAAAGATCCTAATTTTCTTTCCCAGATTAAACTGCACTTTAAACTAAACTAAACTAAAATAAAAGAAAAAAAAAAACAATAAAACTAATTAAGACTAATTTCCAAAACAATTTTATTTTGATTTTTAAAGGTACGCTTTTTGAAGGTATTATAAAGTTTGGCAATCAAAATAACAGAAATTGAAATATGAAAAGAATAGGCTCTATTAAAAACAAAATTTGTTACATTTTCACACAAGCTTTCAGATTACTCCACAATGAAAAATAAAAATTATGAACATTATAAAGATTAATATAATCAAATAAATTAATTATTTAATAGAAATAATTAAAGTTTCACAGTTGAAAACATAGTCTTTAAAATAATTTTTAGATATAATTGCAGGGCTCTATTATCCTTTATCTTTAGAATACAGTGTTCAGAAGCAGAAAATGTAATATCAATATCATTCTGAAGAAAGAAAGAAAAGTTGTGAATTTCAATCAAGTTTTTTCCCAGAACTTACAAATGCCAGAAATGCATCCAATAAAACTCAGTAAGAGCATCCTAGTTTTACAGAATGAAACAGAGAAAAGTGAAGGATGGATTAATGGTTAGTGGATTAATTTATTGATATAATAAAGTTATAGTAATATTTTTAACAGAGTGCTTCTCCTTGAAATGATGAATAAAAATAAACTAATTTTTTTGGAGATAAAATAGAAAAAAAAATAGACTAAACATTTAACATTGTAAAATATGCTTTGCTTGAGGATGTTTAATGTTGTCTTATCAACTTATAAGACACAATTATTTTTAGGGTGCTGAGAAAAACAACATCGTCATATTTTAATTTAGCAAAGGTAGCTTTTTCACCAATATTTCTGAGATAATTATTAATAATAAGGCTATTAACTATGATCAAAATCTCATGTCGATGCAGAAAAATCTTGTTACGTCAGAACATATACTAATGTTCACCATCCGTTACCAATTTTGCAAGCTAATCCTTTTACCCAACTGCAGCCCAGCTTGTTTAGAGTTTGGTGTCATCATTCGGCACAGTGTGAAGATCTAGCACCTCTAGCTTGGTGCAGTATCTCATCTTCGTCCAAGCTGTATACCCAAAAATTTTTGGAGTGGGGTTCTGATATGCCATTGGGAGGCATCCTTTCAATAAATGTGAATGGTAGAAAAGCTAATCTGGGTAACTGATTTTTAGTTTAACTCAGTATGTAGTTTAAAAAAAAAATGAAAAAAATCTGAATTGTGACCATTTTGATGAAATAAACATCAAAACAATTATCTATGCTTTGACGAATAAGTCCTTTGAAATGAGAGCCAGTGGTAGATGGTAGGAAATTGGGCCAAAGACTTTTAGGCAATTAAAAAATACAAAAACTTATGCTGAAAAAATGTCCTCTTTGGACAGGAGTGGACAAATGCCATCAAGCCTGTATTTCCTCTTCCTAGTGTCCTCAAGAGGTGAAAGCAGAGAGAAAAAACACTTCAAAACTTCAGTATATGTATTTTATGGGGGAGAAGGACATAAGACACAAAAAGGTCTTCATGTATCAACTTAAATGTGTACTTTGACATTAGATAAGTAACATTCTGTAACACAGGAAAAAAGCATTTGCATCAAGAGGTTTTAGGTATATGAGATATGAGAGGCATATGATGACTAACTAACTCAAGCTATTGATGAAGAACTGAAGTCTATATATAATGGATGCATCAAATCCTATATTCAAATCCTTTTACCAAAGGTTAAAAAAATTTTAAATTTCATTGTGATCTGTCAATAAAATTTTCATATCCATAGAGATAAAATGAAAATAGTAGAAAAAAAAAAAAAAAAAAGATCAGAGGGAAAAATATACAAAGATGTATTTGAAATTATGACAAGTCATATTTTATACTTTTCTTACATATGATTTTTACCCACTGGCAACCATTTCTTATAAATCAAGTATCAATTAAATTAAATTAAAATTTCTATATTATAAACAAATTTTAAAAAGTGGACTTTGAAAGCAATTTATTTAACAAAAAATACAAGTTGAGGTAGAACACATTAAGTTAATGGAAATTGCAAGAAGAGTTATTGAACCTGCTGTTCATGTAGAAACTGCTGCTCAAGTAGCCTGTTAGAGGAATCCTCCTGAATAAAGAGTTTGAGGCGCTCTACAGCACACTGGTACTCAGCATCGGCCAACTCTCTTGCCTTCCCAAGCAGATCTCTATAGCTCTCCGTTTGCATCAGTGCTGAAAGCTCCTCTACCACCTGTAAAATAGATAAATTATTAAACAAACCTTATGCACATCAAGCAAAAAAGATAAAACTGATGTACTAAAATAAATATATTTTAAGAGGAGAAAACCAAAAGATTGCAATAATAATAAACATATGGTAGTGGGTGTAATTTGTAAACTGTAGATAATCAGAGATATGGAGGTAAATTAATGATTATTCCACTGTTTATTTTAGCCAGTTGGGAGGCAGCTGAAAAGTTTTTAAAAGGTTAGATTCAGAATTGAATGTGATTTGATAACCCTAGTTTTCAGGTGTTTTAGCCTCAAGAGTCTGTAAATACTGACATGTTCACAACATCTAAAGGTTATACATGGGCTGGAGTGTCAATACTCTTACAGAGTTCATGCTTCATGAAAGGGAAGCTGAGGCATCTTCCACCCAATAAGCTGAACAGATCATGTTTTTTTAAATTTTAAATCCAGCAGAAGACTGTCATTTTCTTCATAAGACTGCTAAATTATTATAAAAGCTAAATGCTGTATAAAGTAATTGCATAATATATTAATAATACAATGTACATTACATAGAATATTAATAATGTAATGTAATAATACATTAAACTACTCTAAAATTGTTGGGTAATTATTTCATTATTGCCGACATTTCGACTTAACCTGTAAGTCATCATCACCATGATACTGGAGAGATCTCTGGGGGAGGTTTATGGTCAATCTCAGAGTGCAGAGCTAAAATATATTGATCTTCCTGACTAATAATATAGTAATCTTCCTGACTAAGAAAATAGGGCTGAAGCACTAAGAAGACTCAAACATACTAAAACACCAGATTTTGATAGCTTACCAACCAAATTAATCCAGAATGAAGTTAGAGAAGCCATAAAACTGCTTCATCTTAAATTTTAGACCAGCATCTTGTCCAACTTGCATACGTGTTCTTTTCAGCCCTTACTAGAATGATTCAGAATACTTGTGAACAATATTTAGGCTTTGAAAAATACTAGAATAGGGAAAGAATACACCTAAACCACAATAAGTGTTTTCAATACTGCACACAAAGGGCAGCTTTTTGAAGCAAAACTGTAGCTGATAATTTTACAAAGACAGGTGCAAATGTGTAAAATTGAATGGAGGGAGTTAAATATTATTATTTAACTTTATAATTAACACAAGGATATAAATATCACAAAAGAAGATTCTAGCACAGCTAGGTATAAAGATAAGAAGAAATAATAAAATCATACAACACCATAGACAGTAAAGCAGAACCAATTAAGATTGGATCATAGTTATTATAAATCATTTTTAGGAGTAAATAACGAAATTAAAAAAAATAAGGATAATTTGACAGTTTTGTTTGCTAGCAGCTTGTTTATTATATATGAAATGATGAAGTATCCAATTTTTTTTTCTTTAAAGTTTTAAGAAATAATTAGAAATGATTAAAAGCTTTTCAACTATCTTATTTCTTGGAATAACAAGAATGCTCAATTGAAATTATTCACTATAAGATTTTGATGAAATATATAATCTAAATTTAATTGGAATTTCATAAGTTTATTGAACTTAAAAAAATTATATAA
>KZ807274.1:168646-207707 GCA_000696205.2 Oncopeltus fasciatus | reverse complement strand
AATTAATTTAGAAAATTTTCATTTATTAAAAATTTAAAAAATCTACTTGACATCGTGAATTATGTATGAACATCCATGTGACACATAGTTCAAGTAGAAATTCTAAAATCTGAGTAATAATTTTTATAGTATGTTACTTATTTGAAAAAATAAAAAATAAAAATGTAGTGATTTTTATATACGACTCCCTAGAATCAAACAAACACAATATATTAAGGACTAACCAAACTATGACAATAGGAGTGAATAATCAAGAATTTACTTTTATTCTACTGGAAAAGGTAACATGAATAAACAAGGAAATACAGAGATAGAAAATTAATACATTAAGAGCCCATCATAAAACTTTACTATAACTATGAATATATAGATATTTTATTTTGTTGTGGTTTTTAATCCCACGTAAATTTGTTGTGGTGTAATGGATTAATTTGCATTCCAGCCCGGATAGCAGGAGGTCCAGGTTCGATTCCTGGCGAGGACAGATAGTTTTTTATTTTCTGTTCCCTCTCATTAATTGTTTAAAAAATATGAATATATAGGTTTTTTTTAAATAAATAGATGTAAGTCAAAATATCTCAAATCATAAATAATGTATTTGTTTCTTTTCATATATTACATTGCTTTTCTATCTTCATGAAGTTGAATTATTCATTAATGGCAGAGTAGGGAATGGAGAAAGAGAAGAGCTTCAGAAAGATAACCTGGCAATTCGATTAATGCATATTTCACACATGAAATTAAAAAAATACCAATTGAAATAAAATAGGTCATCAAACTTAGCTAACCTATCTTATATTAATATACCAAATTTAATTATACCAATATACATTGTTATAACAATATCAGTTGGAAATAAGCTAAATTGATACATACTGGTGCAAGAAAAGGAGCCAGGGATGTTAGAGCTTGTTGTAGGCGTGTTGTGTAGTACTTATGGTCCTCACCAATGCTCCTACAGAGCTTGTCCACTCCTGTTAACAAATCTTCACTCACTTCACCACCACTCTCCTAAAATAAAAGAGCCTCTCCCAATTATATGATTACAAAACAATTTCATTATACATGTTCCCTTTTCCATTATTGTTCACTCATAAATGGCAAGAAGAAAAAAAGACAAATATTGAGATAGGGTAAAAATTTGAATTTGATTTAAACAAAGCTTCATATAAAGGGGTGTATAAAAAAAATAAGATTAATTTTCAACCAAATATTTGTATTGTTATATCTATGATAACAATACAATCTTTGTTGTACAACGCATTAGAAATTCCAAAAAACACAATAATTTGGCATTTGGATTTGGTATGTACCCACTTTTCATCACAGGTGAAAATCTTTCAGTAAAATCTCATATCAGGAGGATTTTTCATTAAATTTTCATAAATTTCTAGCTTCCTAGCTGATTGCTAAGGAGTAAGTTCATGAGGGACCAGTCTACTGCTATTTTTCACCTTCCCCATGGGCAGCAGATGGCAACTGACACTAACTTTCAACGTACCACAGTCCCTAGTAATTTCACGGGTTGTGGATGGATATGACTCAAGAGCTTCCTGCAGAACTATCAATATCTTTAATTGTTGCTCAGGATCCTTCCCTCTTTCTAACTAAGTCCAAATTTAAATTGAAAGCTATTGCATGTGGTACACTACTGTCTCTGAAAAATGGAAAGAAACCTCCAAGTGCCAAAAGAACAGCAACTGTCTATGACTCTGGAAGGTCTTCATGCACCATTAAAGATTGAGAAATTCTTCCTTCTCTAGAGTCCCTTCTCCAGGCATTCTAATCTAAATGAAGTTGAAACTTCTCAGCAAACTTAGTTCCAGAACAAAAGAGTGTATTAGAACAGATGCTTAGGCCAAGAGAAAATTTAATGAATTTACATCCCTAAGAAAATATTACAGAACTATTACAAAAAAAGAAGAATATTCAGAATTCTAAAATTAACATTTGTATCAATAACCAAACTGCTTTACATGCTTTGGGATCTGTAAGCTGTAAATACAAAACTGTCCATAAGTGTTTTAACTCTATTTAACCAAATAAATTAGGGGCGCCAGGCTATCTCAGGGGATCTGTACGGGTCTCGCAATCCTGACGCCACGGGTTCAAATCCTGCCCAGGTCAATCTTTTATTTATAAATAGAAGCTTGTCCTGAGCCATGGGTGTTTAAAATGGGGTGGCAACCTGTAGATAGCCCCTCCCTCCAATGACCCTAAGTGGTTGCAAGGGAGGCTAACACAGCAAAAAAAAAAAAGCTTATATTAGTAGCAAGTTTCTTAATTAGGTTGCATTGGGCAATTAGAAAGCTGATTGCCTTGCTAAGAAGGGGGTAAATTGCATTCTCCTAGGCCTGCAAACCTAGCCCTACCATTCATCTCCTGCCACTGCTAAACAGGAGATGAATGGTAGGGCTAGGGAGGAAGATCTATCCACACAGAGAAGAGTTAGAACACAAACCAATTCATTAGGGATCTGGAAAATCAATAAATGTAGAATAATAGAAGTACTGGTAGAAAGGGCTTGATAGAGACAACTGTACTCTAACAGGGCATGCTAGACTAAGAAGACACCTGTTAATATAAGTTGAGACGAGTCCAAACCATGTAGGAAATGTGGCATTATAGGAGAAACCTTCCTTTTTTGCTAATATCAGAGCACTAAGAAAGAAAAGTTTTTATTATTAAATTATTTATTTACAAATTTAAATCCAAAGAAAGTCTCTGATTTGCCTTAATAAATTAAAAATAAAATTTTCATTTAATGAATATATCTATAAGAATATTACACATATTATGAGTCAGATTTCTTTTTTCAATCATTTAATTTAGCTATGGCTTGCATCACACGCAAGATGGACTCAGGAAATTTATGATGTGGTCTAAAAGAATAAAGAAATCTTGAAGTAATAAAATTTATTGACCAGTAGACGATTACTATGCAGAGCATTCTGGTAGAAGTAATGCCCTGGTAAAAAATGCTTGATCCAAGTAGTTTAAGTTAAATTATGCTATTTAACTTAGCTGCCCTAAACATAGCTTTTTTAATTTGCCCAAACACAGTAAAAGAAACTGTGCAGCTTTCTCTAACCAGTCTTGAATTATGTCTTAAGAGCCATATAATAGATAAATAATAATTAGAATAAACAGAGAATTTAAGATTAAGATCCTACCAAGGCAGTGTTGATGAGCATTTGAAGTTGCTGGACTTTCTCAAGAAAAAGAATTCGCTCACTAGAAAGCTGATCATTCAACGTAGTCACTAGCTGCTGAACATTCACGTCAGGGTTTCCATCACCATGATCTCCAGGAACTTGCACAGAATAATCAAAAAGTCCTACAAGATCACCAACTATTTCATCAACGAGCTTTTTGGAGTCAGCTGTCTTTTCACTTAATGAAGAAAAGTACTGCACTCTCAGCTCTAATAATTCAAATTCCTTTTTTAACAGTTTGTTTTCTGATAAAAAATGTAACTTTTCTTCTATGGCTTTCTCTAATTCTTCTTGTGCAGAGTGGAGCTGCCCTGAGAGTTTTTTCAGTTTTTCTTCATAAGATTTATTTGTTTGTTGAAGGAAATCTACTTTGAAGAGTAAGCTCTTTTTTTCTGCTTCCTTTGAGCATAGCTCATGCTTAAGACTGATAGTTTCTTTTACTTTCTCATTATAAAGTCTGTTTGCTGCAGGTAATTGAAGTGAACCATCATTATCTAAGAACAATTTGTTTTCATTGTTTTTGAGCAATTCTTCTTGTTTTACATTATTATTAAATAGCTCAATATTTTCATTCTTTAAATGCTGCAATTCTTTTGAAATATTTTCAATTGTCAAATCTTTCATTTCACTTTCTTCAATGAGAACTTCACACTGTTTTTTTAAAGAAATAAATTTTCCAAGTTTTTCTTCCAAATTTGATTGTTTATCTTTGAAAATATTCATTTCTTCCCTTACACGATTAATAGTGAATTTCAAATCACGATTATATATTTCTAAATTACTTACTTTAGAAGTCAAATATTTATTTTCTTTTTCCAAAGCTTGATATTTTTCCATCCACTTCAAAGTTGAAGGATGCGTAGCATCACCAGCTCCTTTGGAATCAAACTGTAAAGTAGGTTGATAGAGTGGAGTGGATGTGGTGAGGCAGTAAGGCAAAGAACTGTCTTTTGCAGGGCTAATAAATGAGTTTTCTTTAGAAGGTGCAGCTTCTACCTGCTGGCACTCACAACACTCTTTCACGATTTCCTTTCTTGACTCTTCTTCCCTTGAGCTTCTTATCTCCTCTGTCAATAAAGAAATTTCACTCTGGTAATTTTCCACTTTTTTTTTTAGATCCAAAATTTGTAAATTTAGCAATTCAATATTTGTAATATATGACATATTTTCTTCCATAACGAACATAAGCTTATTCTGAATAAATTTTCTGTCATCTTCCACAGATGAAAAATTTTGTTTAATGAATTTCAATTCTTCCAATGCATGTTCTAAATGTTTTGTTTTTTCTTCCAGTGATCGTTTCTGTACATCAAAAGCTATTTCTAAAGATCTAGAATTATTATAAACCTGCCTTGCTTTAGAACAATGATTCTCAATTTCACAGAGGCATTTATAGACCAAATGGTGGGCATTGCAAACATTTGTGTTCAGTATTGTATCAGGGTTAACCTTAAATAAAATAGGGTAGGTCTCATCAGGTATTCGATAACACTTATTCTCTTCAAAAACGAAATATTTTGGTATGCAGCTAAGGAGACAGTCAAGTGATTTAATTAAGACATCCATATCCAATTCATAAGAATCAATGCTTTGCTGATATTTTTTTTCCATTTCAACTCGATCTCTATTCAAATTTTTTGTCATTTTCTCATAATTATTGTTGGCAGCTAACAGGTGCTGCTGTAACTGTAACTTTTCTTTTTGGATAATTTGTACCTGAATATTCAACTCATTAAGTTTTGCTTCTAATTCTTTTCCTAATTTTATACTGGAGTCACAAGCTTGTTTTGATTTTTTAAGTTCCTCTTCAGTTTTCTCTAGTTTCTGAGTTTGTGAATTCAACTTATCTTCTAAAGCTGCTTCCTGTGACAACCAACCAGGTAGAGCTGAGCTTAAGTCTTTCACCTCATTAATAAATGTATCAGACAGCACACCCTCTCGGGCCTGGGTTACTAATAACTTTAACTCCCTTATTTTTTCATAATATTCCTTCTTGCAGTCATTGAAGTCAAAATCAGCCAATAAACCTTTGTCAAAAAATGTTTTTAATCTGTTAAAGAGTACTTCAATTTGTTGCTCTAGAAATGCTTCAATAAATGCACTTTTTTCAGCATGATTTTTCAATTGAGCAGATAATTTATTTTCTAGGTCCTTTGTTTTGTTTTCATGCTCTAACCTAAAACAAGAAATTTTTTAAAATGTTTTTAAAAATGGTTCAATTTTTTTTATTTACATTTAAAAAAAAAAGAAAAATTTATAAATTTTCAATTAATACTTTAAAATGAGCTACTACACTCTCAGATTGTAAACAAAATAAAAATATCTCAAGAGAATGGTATTAGCATCTTTTCAAATAAATGTTTTCTATTAAAAAACAAATTACTTGAAACATAACTTGATAAAATAGCTGAAAAGTCAGCCTATAGGGTCAAGCTATTCGTGACAGCCTTAAGAGACTTTCATTCATCTATTGAAGATGCTCCTTGTAATGAAAGAATGGGTGTGTTCATTCAATGGAATTTATGTCTATACATTTTTAGGAGTCATAAAACTATGATCCAAAAGGACAGAAAAGGGTTCTAAAAGTCATAAGCAATCAGAAATCTGCACTCTGAGCTGATGCTAATGCTGTTTTGGAAAGTGGACAATATTTTTGACTTGTCTAGTCTAACTCTGATAAGTAAAGTCAGATGTATGACAAGCAGTTCAAAGTCTGCACATTAGTCAGGCCTTTGCAGAGGCATCATATGATACCAAGCAGGACAAGATATGATCTCATATGGTAGCTATTTAATCTAGGTTCCAAGACATGTCAGACTTGAAGAAAATATTTAAAGTTGCCAAACTGCTCCTATAAAGCAGTCTGTTAACACTTGCCATACATCGTCTCTGGTTAAGAAGCACACCCAATATGTGAAAGTATACCTGAGAGGATAACCCCATCAGATGCACTTATCAGCTTTGGATAATAACAGAAATAAATTATCTAAAGAACAATTTTTTTTCTTTTTTATGAATAATATACAATGCTAACGCCACTTAATGTTGTATTTTTCCTACATTAAAACATTATCTAAATAAAGTTGGAGGCTGTTATGCATGTTCTTAATACACATACCATATTGAGTAAGATCTGAGTGGCAGAACTTTTACAATGAGAAAAGTTGTTTTTTCTACTGTAATTTTTTTTTCTCAATAGGAGATTCATGTTTATGTTCAGTTAAAATATTTTGTGTAATAATGTAACTTGCTCAACCAAAGAAAGTCTGCTGCTTTAACTTAGCATAAGGATCACTGGAATCTTTCAGAAGATATTTTGTTTCAAACCATATCCAGATTATTAATGACTGCTAACTTAATTATAAAATTTAATTTAGGGACTCTAAAAACAACTCCTGTACTCCAGAAAATACTTTCTTTTAAAAATGAATGATCCAGCCATAATGTTAACACTCTAATAGAAGATTTAACACTTCCCTAGTTAAAAGCATATGATTTCAATTCCCAGCAAGAGACTAATTTTAATTTTTCAAAAATTGCTTTGCAAGTGAAGTGTTTATCAGTCTTTTCCAATTACATTCTAAGACATCTCTGTGAGATGAAAGAAGCAGGTCAAAAAAAGGAACGAAAATTGCAGTCTTTAGAGAGTGCCATTTATTTAGAAAGTCTACTCACTGTAGTATGTTCTCACGCTCAGCAGCAGCTGTTGCCTGCTCAGCAAAAGTTGTCTCAGTTGCTTCCATCACATGTTTCATCTGTGCAATACACTCCTCCCTCTTCTCTAGCAGTGAGTTCTTCTCCTTCACATCCTTTTCCAAATTTTGTAATTGAATTGCTAAAGAATCTTTTTCCTCTGTTACCTGAAAATAAAAATAAAAATAAAATCTTCATATTTTTTCAATTATGTTAATTTTAGATGATAATTCATTTAAAAAAAAAAATAGTCTCAATGAGAATTTTTGTTGTTTCTTTCTACAACTTCTTAAGCAGTCTATGATGTTACCAGCACACTCCTCTGAAAGAAAATCAGAATCATTGTTGTTTTTTTTTGTTTGTTTTATTTAACCTGGGCTTTCTGAAATTAATTCTTAACTCATTCCATTGATTTGGTATAGTTTAGATACTTTTTCTGTTTTCAGAGAGGTAGAAATTGGAGAGATAAAAAATAAAACTGATCTCAATGCAAAAAATTGTAAAAATACTATTGTATTGACAATTTTTCAATAAAGTATATATTAATAAAAAAAAATTAGGACCTAAATAAAACAATGCTGAAAGTTGGGTGATGGTGGGACAAGTATTTAAGGATTTTAATGGACATCAAGACCTGGTGGATACATGCATGACACTATATTTGAAAGAGATAAAATGAAAATTTTTGAGTTGATGTGTGGCTAAGATCTACATGCTAAGAAGAATCATTGTAGTATATTCTATTTTAGTGATAGCCTACCGTATGACATGATTACTATAAGATAGTTAAAATGTCTATTTCAAACAATTAAAAATCAATTGGAAAGCAAAATAAGTAAAAATCTACTAGTTATGGAAGGTTCAATTATAACTATCAATGTCTTTACAAAAATTTCTATAAAATAATAATTACTCTTTTTGTATCACAGTTATAAACAAAATATAAAAATAAAACTTGAAAAAAAAAATACTTTACAAAAGTTTTTTATGCCATTTCCTGAAACATTCTTTTGAAATATATGATGGATGTACAAAAGCACACTCATAAACAACTCTTGCCTTTTCTTCTTCTTAGATTAATAAATAAATACAAAAAAAAATGATGACATTTGTTATAATCTAAGAAAATTAAATGTAGAAAAAAGAACACAGAACCATCACTGAGATTCTATATGGATAAGGGATATTTTTATTAAAAATTTTAATGCTTATAAAAAAAATAAGTCATCAATTAAAAAAAAAAACGAGGTAGAAATGGAGAGTTTTGACTGTAGAGATTATTAGGAGAGAATTTTTGTTGGGGTTCAGTCAAGATGATCTGAAAAAAAAATACAATTTTAATAAAAAGTATTTTTTATTATCTGCCAATGTTTTGGGTACATTGTAAGCCACCTTTGGTGCTGTTGAAATACAGTACAAAGGGAAAGCAGCCTACATCAAAGAGGGCAATACCAGGAAAATAGGTAGGAATTATTTAGGATATATAGCCTAAGGAACTAGGAGACAGGTTTATTTAGAAGGAGGGTTAATGTTTTTCAGAATGTAGAGAATGTTTAAATAAATTGAAAAATTTGTTCTATGTCATAAACAGTTCTGTCATTAACTGGAGTGTGTTGTAAGTTAATATGAATTACAAATGACATTAAAAAAAACAAATTAAAACTGTCCTCAAAAAACACTCAATTCAATAAGGACACATATTTGACTTTGATAAAATTACCATTCTTTCAACTGAACCCTATGAACATAAACGCCTATTATCTGAAACCATTCACATTAACTTACTCAGTCATGAACATTTGATCCAGGTGGCGAGACCTCCCCTCTCTTCTTCATGATAGCCCTGAAGATGGCTTATAATGTTTTTACAATGAAACACCGGCAGATAATAAAAAAAACACACTTTTTTTAAATTGTATTTTTTTTACTGAATTAACCCCAAAAATAAATTCTCTACTAATAAATAAATTACTGTATAGATTCCTGGTTTTTAAAAATAACAGAACATGACCAACCTTTGAACTTACTTGCTAAAATATATCTCCAAACATGTCTTTTTCATAACAATTTTATCGAAATAAATGCTGAATATTTTATTTTACATCATTTTCAGTATACTACACACTATTTTTGTAACTAACAGTAGCAAAGATATTGATGATATTTCAATTTGGTCTTTCTCTAATCCTTCCTCTCCCTCGATTGATTTCAGCCAAAAATTAACTCCAAGAGGTTTGCTTTAAAGAGCTTAAATACATATTTTTGTTCCTTAATTTTAAAAAATTTTAATGGTAGAACACATGTATGTATATATCACATTGAAGACATAAGTTGGAAAAGAGCTTGCTTGGATTATTAAATTTATTTTTAAAATCCATTAAAGGGCTAACTGTAACAAAAAATGAGTGGATCAATACCTCACCCAAAGTCTTCATCAACTGGACCATTTCATTACGCACTTTGTTAATACTTAAGTCTTTGGTTTTTAGATCAGAATTCAGTATATGAATAATACTGTTTTGCTGAAATAGAGAATTATCCAACTGGAAAAAAAAAAGTAAATCTTTCTTTTATTAACAGAACAGATTGACTGTTGGATTTTTAAAAAAAGCGAATAAGAGTGGAAACCTCTTTAACGAGATTACTCTGACAGTCAAGTTTCTCTTGGAGATCAGCAAGCTTTCTGCTTCGAGTTTCCAAAAGCTCTTGAAGAGCTAGCAGATCATCATTCTGCTTCACAATTACATCTTCCAACTGAAACAGGACCCAAATGGCTGATATAAAGTATTGATGAAGCCATGAATAGGAGATTTGTTCAAGCCCACAATAGATAAGACAGAAATTAAAGTATGCCTCAAAAATCTAAACTTGATAATTCAAATGTTATAAATTTATAACATGGTACTTTAAGAATATGATAAAGATAATTTTTTTCTTTTTGATAAAAGAGGAACAATACAAAGCCCCTTGCTATCATGATGCATAGTATTGCAAAATAAATGTCAACAAATTATTCAATATGGCATCTATGCCAGATGAAAATTTTTGCTTTGAAATTGCATAGGAAAATAACAGTTTCTTGAAATTGTATTTAACTTATTTTCAGTTCAAATCACAAGTTAATATAGACCTTAAAGTTATTTGAATTTCCATCACCCTTAAAGTCAACATAATAAACATTGAGTAAGGAGATTATTTTAGATAACCTAGAAATAAATGAAAGCCTATCTTATGAACCCTCACATTTTATAAATTGCCTCTTAATTTTCTTATTATCAAAATTAAATTACTAATTTTACTTTTTAAGAATGAACATAAATGAAATTGTGGCTTCTATAAATTCATAATAATCTCTGAAGAAATGACAAAAACAAAAATATAAATCATACTTAAGTACAAAATGTATGTAGCAAATTCATATTATTTGGCTGTTAATTAACATTTTATTTGTCCTATTCAGATTGTTTAACACAAAAGTAATAGCTACAATTAATTTACCTCAATAAAATGATGCATTACCTAAGCATTTAATTGAACATTTTCAACCTCTGATAATAAATTTGGTACTGGTATGTAAATTTAGTGTAATATACAGCAGTATAATTTAAAAAACCAATTAACTATTCACATAGTTTGGTCCTTTTTATTAATAAAAATAAGATGACCTATCTACTTTTGAAAATTGAAGACTTGATAACCAAAATAAAAATGCTTTATATATATGCCACCACCTGCAATACTTATATATATAAAGGGTGTCCCAAAATTAATGCAAGATTTGAATTTAATAAAAAAACATTGTTTTTTAATATTTTTATTGTTATTTTTTTATTGAAATATAAAGTACATAGGATAGGGTTATTTATGGAATAACAATCGGGCAAATGTGTTTAGCACACAGCCCGTGAAACAATTCAATTACTGCATGAGACATTTCCAGATCATATACTCTCTCATTTCGGTGATCAGAATTAGCCCCTTAAATCATGCAATTTTACACAATTAGATTTCTTTTTATAGGGTTGTTAGAAATCACAGGTCTATGTCAACAAGCCCAAAACCACCTGTGCATTAAAGGAAGAGATTCAACGCTGCAATCAAAAAAATTTAGTCACATTAATGGGAAATGGTTATGGTAACTTCGACAAACTCATGTGAATGTGCATGCAAAGCCGTGGAGTCCATTTGCCCGATGTGTTATTCTATAAATAACCCTATTCTATATATTTAATGATTCAATAAAAATAGCAATAAAAATAATAAAAACTATGTTTTCTTTTTAATTCAAATTTAGCGTTAATTTTGAGACACCCACTATATACATACATATATTTATAACATTTTTTTTTTTTTTCCAGACTGGAAAATCTAACTTCACACCATATCTTTATAGGTTAAAACTGTTTGGTACCAAGTATTACACTCTTGTAGATTATTGGGCTTTAAATATAAGTTCATATATTTCAAAAGTTTTCATCTTTAACAATAAAGAAATATGAAGCTTGAAGTATTCAATTTTAAAAAATTCAATAATACAAAACTTTAATATGTATCTTGCTATTTTAATAGTTTATTGACTTGAAGTTATTCTATTTTCAGGAGTTAAGAATCTTTTATAGTTTTCTGTAGAGAGAATTTTTTTGTAAATAATAACTTATTTAATGAAATATTTTCTCATAAGAGTATCACAATTATACACACATATGAACACATATTTACTTAATCATACATACATACACAAATATAAACAAAGCTAGCTAGCTAAATAGCAGATTTTATTAAATGTTTAAAAAATGCTTCTTTAAAAGAAATCTATAAAACAAAAATAATGTTTGATAATATTAGTTTGCATTACATACCTTGACATCATAGGATGTGGCTTGAAACTCCTCCCCTGAGGACATATTCAACTATTGACAATTTCTCACATTACCTAAAAATTTGAAAGCAAGTGTAAATACCTTCACTAAACTTATTTCTACTAAGCTCATTAGAATGAAATGATAATTAGTAAACTTAAAAATATCATCTACTGTAGATTATAAGAGTTAAATTAACAAAAAGTTGCTCGTTAAAAGTTTAAATAACACTTATTTTCTTTTTGATATGGTATATATAAACAAATCGAAAAATTAGAAGTGAAATGTTAAATAGTTTAGGATTTATTTACTTTTTCAAAAAAATTAATTTTCAATTAAACTCCACACTACATGAGAAACAGAGCCAAACACTCAAATTATGAGCATTTTTTCAAACTGTCTTGTTAGTCATTACCTATAAATTTCCTTTTCATATTAAACAACACTTCTCATGTATATCAATATATTACTGCAGAAAAATAATCTTGAATTATTACAACAATGTTTTTCTGATTAGCATTGTCAACAGCAAAGGAATCAATTTCCAGGAGTCAAACAAATCTCATTAATATGAGTTGTTATAATAAAATTATTTGTATACTATGTGTAATACTTCGAGTATCAACAAATAAGCTAAAAATAAGAATATACATATGTGTAGAGAGAGAGTGTGTGTGTGTAATTAACAGAAAAGCATATTATCTCAACTTCATCATCTGACTATATATATATCTATATCTATATATATATATATATATATATATATATATATATATATATATATATATATATATATATATATATAGCATGTGGGTAGCATAAGTGAAAGTGTGCAATTCAAGTATTATATATCTGTGCAGGTACAAAAGCCGAAATTAAAAAATTTGCAAATAATATGAAAACACAAAATAGACAAAAAATGTTTTACAACTGAATAAACATAAAATAAATAATCATCTAAATAAAGTTTTATTAAATATCACTGTGCCAGATTTTGTTCTTCCCTACTTCTTTGAAACAAAATTAAGGAAACTGTCAAATTTAACAAAATTTGGCAGTGTACATTGTAGATTGTAACTCATACTATAGATCTTCCTGACTCCTAATTTTTAAAGGAAGGAAAACCTCAGATACAAATTTATGACCTTAGTCAGTTTAATCCTAGCAGAACTTAATTTTTCCATTGATTGCGAATCTCAGCTTCTTTTTGAACTATAATATTAGGAAAGGAAATTGTTTCAGGCCAATTGTTCCTCGGTTTACAATGATGAGTAAAAATTTAATTTCCTTACAACGAGAAGTCCAATGAGGCCTATATGATGAGTATGTGTTTCTCATTAGGATTAAAATGCCGGAAGGTGTTTTTTTATGTTGTTATATTTTTATTTTCTAAAGCAATGTGCATTTTTTTGGCCTAGTTAATATCATTGCTCATAATAGGCCACAAACAGTAAGGTGTTTTTACTGATGAAAAGTAAATATGGCCATACTTGTGCCATGGATAAATCGCAAATGACCAGGGTACCAGGGTAAAAGATATGGGCATTTTCAATTCTTCTTAAGGTCTCTACAGATGGATCTTCTTTTTGAGCTTTTGCTAATTGGTTAAGGTCATGAGCTAAGTTACATGTCATAGACCCCGAGAAGGTATCTGCTTAATAATACTCTTCCCTGGATGATAACTTATATTCGTAGAGAATTGGCTGATTAGTTCAGGAAAAGGCTTCACTATGAAGGTACTGACTCTAGATGCTGTATAAACACGTAGATGTGAGCTTTATGCTATACCCATTTGTCATTTATATACCAATGCAACGTAACTCCTATACCTTTGTTTGAACCGCATTACAGACTAAAGCAAACTTAGCATCCAGAGCTATGAGAGAGGGTGTGGAAGAGGAGGTATCAGCGAGGCCATTAATTGTTTCTTTAAATGCCTCTATTCATTTTTTTATTTATTCTATTGGTGTTCATTCATTTATTTTAATAATGTGAAGTAATGCTTTGAAAGGTTTTAGTATTTCAGAAACACATTCTATAAAAATTTACTGTTCTGAGGAATCAGCACAATCAGTTATTTTTTTGCCTTAGAAGTTTCTTATTTGTTATGCTTTCTACTTTGCCTGGTAAAGGCACTATATCAGATTTATTTATGTAGTACCCAAAGAAGTCTATTTCAGACTGTCCTTAAGCACATTTGATGGGTTCTAGTATAAGACCTGATAATTCTACTGGATGGAATAATTTCCTAAGATGTTTTTCTTGTTCTTCTGATATGTGAGATGCAGCAATAATGTCATCCAAAAAGTTGAAACAGTAGGGGAGTCTACTTAAGACTTCATAAAAGTTCTGCTGAAAAGTTGCTGATGTGTTACATAATAGTCCCTTAAGCATTTTTATGAATTCAAATAAACTGAACAAGGTATGGATTGGTATTTTGGGTTTTATCTTCTTCAGACATTCAGTTTTAAATATATTTTTCCCCATGATTATTAAAATCTTTAATTTGAAGACAGGATTTAGACCTAGTAATGATTCAATTTTCTGAATTCCCCATGATAACCGCCGTCTTTTCTCAGCACCGCATGCAGTGAGCTGCTACACTGAATCTTTGACTGACTTAATTTCCTAAAACTTTCCTCGGCAATCATTATCTGGAATTCTTTTTTATTATGTGTGTCTCCTTAAGTTTGCAGTTACTGGTTTCTTCTGTGTTTCTACACAGTATTATACTACACTTTTGAAAGGTTCTTTAGGCTTAATAGTTCTTGTTATGCTAATCAATTTATCCAAGATGCTGAAGTTTAAAGGGACTGAAGCATAGATAGAAATCCCTTATTTTGTTTTCCTTTAGAAGTAATTTTGATTTATTGGCTCATTACTTATATTATGCATACTGACCAAGAAGTTGTGATGTCTCAAGAAATCTTCCTCTAGTGTTGACTTATGACAACTACTGTTAGAAAAGTCTATGCATATATCTATATTGTTAAATTGGCAGAGACCTAAATATAGTTTAAGGGTTGCGCCCCCTATTAATTTTAATTTCAAAAGTTCCTGGTTTCCTCTACCATCTTTTGAAGAGAAGTATTGATATTGAAGCACTTTTATACATAAATTAATTTCTTCTTAAATTACTAAAAGGTAGTCTTTGGCAGAAACGGTTTATGTAATACATATAAAGATCCATGTTCACCTTTTGAAGTTTAAATCTTTATTTTTATTTTTTGACTACCTTGAGGTCCTGAGGCAAGGTTTTTCATAATCTTATTCTTTCTATTTTACAAAATCTGAAATGATGTAAGGACAAGTAATTCCTAATCTTCTTACGAGAAGATACCTAATGATACTAGGTGATCTAGACCTTGACCGATTCTGTAAGATGGCCTTGATGACAAAGATCAGCAATGATATTTGTCAGCTATGTATGATAGACCCTAAGCATAACATGAATAGTGTCTATGTGAGTTCACTATAACTCGGTTCTGATGAATAATGTTCAGAGTGATTGTTGACTTTCATTATTTTATCTGCCATGTCTGCAAGTACTGCAAGTTTTTGAAATGATTTAATTACTCAAAATATTACTGTTCCCATAGGTATCAATTAGCTTTTGTTTTAGGGTCTCATAGGAGTGATACTGGGACTTTTATATAATATATTCTATTTGAGATAAGACTAATACTCAAAATAGTGATGGTATGGTGAAATCGTGTTGCCTGACTCAAAATCCTAACTGTTGTAGAAAATGGATTCCTCTTGGATGAATCATAGGAATGGGTCTGAATTTGGAAACTGGGTAATCTTCACAGCAGACAGCTGCTGAAGACACTACCAGTTCCATGTTGTCATTTGGACATGACTCATGAGCTGTTGAGAATTTCTTATCAAACCTGTCCAACCTCAAAAAACTCTTTTAACCCATCCTACCATGAGTATATGGGATACAGAAAGTCTTTATATGTGTTCCGTTTAAGGTTGGTATAAAAAGGGATACTTGGGTTACCACATTTTACTAGTGTGGTGGTTTAGGATAGTGGAAAGTGCACCTTGATTACCCCAGTGAGGTGTGAAGATAGTAGATTAGGCAACCTACTTCAGCCAGTGGGTGAAAACCCAGTGATATGAAGGAGAGGATAATAATCCACTTAACCCAATGGGGGCTGAAGGAATTAAAAAAATTAAAATGAATAATAAAGGAATAATTGATAGAAAATTAGATAGCAGAAACAAAGATTAGAAAGATTAAAGAGCAAAGTGGAGACTTTTTGCCTTACCTAGGCAAATAGGTCCAGGGGTTATTCTCACCCTTTGCCAGTTAATAAAATTTAATTAAAAATAGGTTCTTAAATATTGTCAATGCAATGGCTATGATTTCCACTATTTAATACTCCAGATAGTTGAAGAGTTTCAATTATACAAGCAATAACTTAAGGATATTCTGACATAAATGTTTAAAAATACAGTCATAGCTTAGTTGTATAGTACAAAGGCACAACAATTATAATCCTATGGTTTTAGTGGTATTTTGACACAAAAGCCAAATCCTGTGTTAAGAAATCATAGCATTATAGCAAACTGTTGTTACAGTAGAATAACAAAAAATAATAAAATTGTTATGAAAAATATTTGTATACTAGATTTATTGCAACATACCATAAGTTAGTTGAAAGAGCAGATCAGAAGAGATCTTTGGCAGAGAGGAGGTTCACTGTACTAGAGCCCATTGGTAAGAATAGCTTTTCAGAATTTATTAATATCAGCATAAAATTGATTCTAAAAAAATACATTAGATTTTGATAACAAAAGCAGTTTATTCTACAAAAGTAAAAATAAATTTCAAATAATGTCTTAAAAATTAAAATTAAGAAATTATTTTTTAGAACTGTGCAAATGTTCAATAGTTTCACAATTGTAATAATTTTAAAAAAGATTTTAGATTTTAATTTGCAATAATAATAATGTTATGAAAGAAAGTAGAGATTTAAAAAATAAACCACGCAGGAAGTTTTCACACTAAATGAATTCCTATTTCCTATTTTCTTGATCATAAGGAATATTATTGATAACTTAATCTAATGCTAAATACCAAGACTCATTAATAGCAAATGGTAGTAACAGTAGCAATTCCTCAACTGTCAATGTGTTCCTAATTTTCATTTTCAGTGAATAGACTCCATCCTTTGGAGATCACATCTCTTGTAAAGAGCCCTTAAAGATAACCCAATGGGTACAAAAGCATTTGGGTAAGAAAATAAAGATTTGGGGTAGATAAAGTTATTATTTTATTTTACCCTAGTAAAAATTGAACAAACAATCTTCTTGAAACAATTATGAAAGTATAAATTGCATAGGACAGTATGAGGCGATAAACATGTTCATAGAATATCCAAATTTGGTCCACATAGACATTTTCATTAAACATACAAAGCTTGTAGTAATAAAATCTACTCTGAGAGAAGCTGAATAAAGAGCGGGCTAGATTCCAGGATTCTTTAACTGTGGTTAATAATTAAGAAATACCATATTTCAAAATTAAGTGTGGCACAAAGAACCATATCTCTCCCAGATATTCCATATCTGAGTTACCTCCATATATTCCAATCTGTCCCTTGCTAATCTATCCTCACATTTCTGAAAATAATAATTATAGTGTACCATTTTTATAAAAATAACACCTATTAAATAAGGGGCGTAATAATCTAAGGGTTGATCGCCCCAAAACCCGATCCTACTTGCCTACCTATTAAATAAGTTTGTATCTAGTTTTTAAAATACAGCATAGTCTTCAATCAGTCAACTCAGAACATATTCAAAATAATCAAGAAGCCTAAGATAAATTTCCAGGACAGTCAAGAATAAGCAGTATTTAAATTAATATAATTCCTAATAATTTACTTATAATAATAGTTATTATAAACAAACAAAATGAATAATAATTTTAATTCCATATTAAATACCATTTAAGAGGCGCTTACTAACAATATTTGTAAAAAATAAAGACAAGTGCCTTCCAATAAAAGCCAATTTTTTTCTTATGACATTTAAAATAAAATACATGTACCTGATGAGGGATAAGAATTATTATTTCCAGTACAATTAAATACACACTCAATTTTGAAATATAATTAAGATATTTGTAAAAGAAAACATTATTTTGAACCACTTCTGTACGGAAGGTTAATCTCAGAACCAGCTGAACCAAAATGAAATAAAGCTGCGGAAAATATAAAAACCATAGTAGGAAGCTCTCAAACAAAGAAGTTCGGCTTCCAGGGAATTTGTTGTTATTTATAAACTCCCGCGACAGCCCTGACAGTAGCAACGACACCTTCAAAATAGGCAAAGAGGTAAATGTTCAAGAGACTATAATATAAGGATTAATGTAAGGTGTTTCAATTTTTTTTTTTTTTTTTTTAACTATAAAGTCACAAAGAATTATTAAATAAGCACGGAAATCTTTACCCTCCTCCTCTTCCACTACTCACATCCCTTATCTGCTTGAATTAATTGAAGAGTGGAAAAAATGTCATTATATGAAACAATTTAATTATCTTTATAGTTCACTTCAGTTTTCCAATGTTTTCTTTATTCTTGTTTAAACTGAATTAAGATTATTATCCTATTATGTTGAAGACTTTTTCCTTGATAAGAGGGACATTTTACTAAAGACGGGAATGACGTCACAAATTTAAAAAATCTCATTGATCATTCCTAAAGAGTGGCAAAAATCATATGTCCCTTAAATTTTTATTTAATTTGTTTAATTTACTAAAAAGTTTATTTTATATCTACATATTTTCATTTGTACTACTCATCATTGATTGAGTCATAGATGGGTGAAATAAGGCAACCGAGGGGAGAAAATCAAGGTTCTAAAAAAACATTAGTTTAGAATAATATTAGAAAAATTATATTTTTTTTATTCTATTAATATTCTATAAATTTTCGGTGAAAAGTAGGACAAGCATTCAAATGTCTAATTCATAGGGTTGATTGGTGTCTTTCTATTTTTAGTCCAAGCTTACCAAAATAGTTTTCCCTTCTTTCTAACACCTCCTCTGATTTGCAGATCAAATTAATTATTCAGTCGCTTTTTATTTATTTTTAAAAATTTTTTTGAGGCTTTAGAGATATACATTAATTTTCGACTAAGAATCACTTAAAAATTCTTATGTCGAATTCTTAAGGTAACTTCTTAAATAATTTTGACGTCATAAAATGCACCTGAGGATTACATAAGGGCCAAAAAGTTTCTATAATAAGTATAAAATAAATTTTAATATGATAGGACAATAATTTTTATCTAAGATTATAATTAGATTAAATTATAAATTACGACATTGAAGGACTTCTTAATGTAACAGAATCTCAACAGCCGTTACAGAAACCTACATAAAATTTTAAAACAACTATTCAAGCAAGCATTATTTTGTTTCATTTATAATCGCCAAGAGACTTATTAGCCTTAAGATGTTAATCCTACATTGAAAAAATATAGAGCACGTAGAGGTTTGTATTATACTATTTGTAGAAGACGTTATGTGATGTCAAAATAACTAGCCTTCTATTTGGTGATAGTAATGGCAATGTACTCTTTGCCCTTATCATCCAATCAACTGATAAAAGTATTTCTTGAAATGATATGATGTTTTCGTCCTATAGCCCTCAGATAATAAGAAGCGTTTGTTTTAAGTGGTTCATCAGTTTGTTTTCAATGTATTTTTTATTATGCTTTTCAGTTCGAAAATTTTTTTATAACGACAAGTGTCTTTGTTTTTTAACTCTCCGATAATTGTTGAATTAAAATTTCTAAATAATAATTCTTGAATCACATCCAGTTCCTGTTTTAATAGTGAAATTTTGATAAATTATTATTATTTTTATTAAGATGGATAAAGTTAGGCTAAAAGTGCCATTGATTCAGCTAGACTTGAGTACTGAGGAAACCATAGTACAAATTGCTTACTCTTTAGATCTCCTAGAATTATCTGTCAATTGTATATTTAATAATTTAGAAAAGAGGTTGGATAGTAGTAAGACACGTCTTCAAGACCTTAAAAAACGATGCAAAAATGCTAAAGAGAAGGTTGATAAACTCAAAGGTATTAACAAATCTATTGTTGTACATTCTTCGGCAAAATATCCTGTACCGCCACAAAACTTGTTCTTTCAAGACATTGATTTTAGGGAATCTATAAAAGAAAATAATAATGTTAAATCAAATCCAGTTACACTCAACAAAACTTCATTTAAAGAAAAACTGAAATTTTATCATATGAAAGACAGCACTCAAATGCTCAGAATAAATGAAGAAATAACCCCCTCTGAAGGACTTGGGCAGTTTCCTGAAAATTTGAGAACTATTTGCTCCTTGCTTCTCTACAATACAAATGAAAACATTTATAAAGATTATAGAATAATTGATCCTTTAGTAACACTAAAAAATACTAATTTACAAGCGCAAGCAAGAGATGTCTGGGAACTGAAGCTGGAACCCGCTCCTGCATCCATGACATCCAGTGAACCTCTGAGGCACAATCTATCTAACTATCTTTATGTTCCTATCTCCCAAGATGTACCTGATATACAAGTCCCAACTGACCTCCCACATTTGCCTGGGATTGCTGAGGACTTACGATATGAAGAAAATATTGTATCACCTCTTCCAGCTGAGCCAGTCGTTTCTTTAGTGAGTCCAGTGGAAAACAGTGTGACCATTATTCAGGAGCTGCCTAGGCTTGAGGAAACTAGAGGTCCACCCCCTCCTCCACCACCACCCCCACCTCCACCCCCTGAGGAGCCAATTCCAGATCCAAATCCGGCTCCTGTTCCCCGCCCTACTTCTGAACCACCTTCACAACTACAACCCCCTGTTACGGATTCAAGAGCTACTCTCATGGCCGCAATAAGAGCAGCAGGGGGCAAGGCAACACTAAAGCCAATCAAAGGAGAATCCTCTTCTTCTACCAGGAAGGAGGGGGCACCTGGGCTGACACTAATGGAGGACTTACATGACAAGCTGCTTATGCGGAGGAAGGGGATCCTTGGGAAAACTGATAACTCAGAGGGTGGCTTGCTTCAGCAAATGGCAACTATGATCCCTCCTCCACCTGACGGGAGTCAGGACTCTTCTGAAGAGGAAAATCCTGAATGGGATGAATGAATCTTTGCAAAGGTATTAACATTAGCCTTTAATAATATTTAAACACATTGATGACAAGTAATTGTGATTGTGATTTAATATATATTTAACAATAATTTATTAACAGGAATTTCATTTTAAAGAACATTTATAATACTTTTTTTTGAGGGAATATAATTTGTAAATCAATTTTTTCTTACTAATCTCAAGTTTGACCCTTGATGATTTATTTGACATAAAATTTTTGAAAAATAAAGAAATAAAAAATGATTGAAATAATGCAATTTACAATTTAAATGTCTTCATTGAATAATTTTTTAGGGCATAAAGTTAAAGGTCTATAAGATTCTCCAGTGAGCTATTGAACTTGCAACGATATTGCTTGTTAAATAAATAGGTCACCTGATTGTGAAGCAAGGAATGCTGTATCTTTAATGTATTATTGATTGTAATTACTAATATATTATCTGGATCTTCTTATCATTATTTTATTAATTAAAATCTCATAATTTTAATTTAATTAAGATGTAAAATATTACCTTTTATTTGTTTTGAATAAAATCTGAGGTACGACATTTTTAAGATAATTTCATTAGAATATGGTACCCTAAATTTTATACATCAAGTAACAAATAATTTGAACTGCTATATTTACTACTTAATAGTAATAATAGAAATTCTATTTGCTGGCTCAATAAAAACTATACATTTTGGTGTGCTATAGAGAAATATTTCCCTTGTAAATAGCTATAATAATGGTTATTTACTGTCTATATCATGCGATTGGGTGAAATATGAATGGCTGCATCAACCCTTATATCCTAACTTTTTTTCAATAGATTGGTTTCCCTATCTTTGATAATTTGAATTTCCAACACAGGCTTGGAAAAAGTAATTAACCACAGTGTATCTGTAGCTGCCAAGTGACTTATAATGTGACTGAGCTCCGAGGATGGAATCACTGATTCTGAAAGTGCTCAGAAATTAGTGAAAAATATATACAAAATGCGAAGTATTGGGTATTATTTGATAATCCTAATTCTCATAAACTTCGCTATGAGCACAAATAAAAGAGTTATAAGTAATGTACTCTTCAACTAACCACAATGAGTATCACATGTTTCACGCTTTAGTTTAAGAGAGATAATCTTAACTATAACATAGCAAGCAATTATAGTAAAATTAATGCCAATATTAACAGAGTAATGAAACTCTTCTGAAAAATAATTTATTGTTATATTCTTCTCAAATTGCCTCAGATTTTACCAAAACATTAATACTTAGTTATTATTAATGCATAATATGTTTGTTATACATACAGTAATAGTATATTTGCCGAAATATAGATAAGAATATAGGATATATTATAACTTCGATTCATGATATTATGCCATTATATTTATCCAATTTTCAATCAAGGAAATAAAGTTATTAATTTTTATATTATCAGGTAACTTTTATTTTCTAAATTTCAAATGTTGATTGACCAAAAATTCTGTGATTAATTTCAAACATTTCTGCTATCATGTGTAGTTGCAAAGAACTACAAATCAAATCTTCAAACCTACTTGAAGGCTGAGGTTTTTTTTTCTCATTCACCTTGGAATAACTTCAAAAAGGTTAACTATAATTATTTTAAATAGAATAATGTTTCCTTATAATCTTGATTTTCATTATTGAATCAAGTGTGCTTGTATCCCCTGACAAACCTTGAATCATGTATGTACAGCAAATAATCCATCAACTTCTTCAAATCCCAGATAGATCATTGGTTTAATCATATGATTATTTATTTATATTATTGGAATAGACCTAATTAGGTTACTTTAGTTATTCTTTCTTCTCTTATGTCTAGCATTGATTGATATAACACACCAAAGTGCACTATTGGGAATAACAAATTGTCTCGACCACTACTGCATTTCTAATCAAAACACTCTTTAAATCTGCATTTCATAACAAAACACTCTTCCTTTGATATTAATCAATTACCTTTAAGTAAAACTAAAAATATTTACTTATTGAAAGATGTTCATAAAGAAAAATAGTGTTAAATGTTAAGTGTTTATGTTTACATTAATATATGTCTTGTTTCTTTTATATAGTATTACTATTTATAACTTGTTCATTGTTGTTTATAAATTGTTATATTATTTATAAAATGTTCTTTGTTCATTAGATTAATTATTTTGGGTTTGAAAATAAATTTAAAAGTGTCTTTTAACAGTGACTCTCCAAGAGTATACAAAATAACGCTAAATAAAATCAAATGTTTTACTTAGATGACCATGTTTTATTATTCATAATAAGTTCTACTGCTTTGGTTATAATTTAGCACAGAATTATTATATTTGTCTAATTTTTTTTTCTTCGTNCGTTCTCTGAGAACAATAATTTTTAGTCTAATTGTTTTAGTTCTAAAGTGAGTTTAAATAATTTGTTATAATAACAGAGACAACTATAATTAATAACTGCACTACAGTAGATGATTTTAGTTGGGGTTCGGTCAAGTTAGGTTTTCTTTCTACCTTGACCAAACCCCAACTAAAATCATCTAATAATAATATCTACGGTCAAAAAACTCTCCTTTTGTACTACAGTAGGTTTCATAGCTCATCTTGCAGACCTATGCAGTAGGTCTCTGGAGATTCTTTTTTTTTTTTTTTCTTGTCTAAAATTTCTTATTTTATTTTAATTTAATTTAAATAATTTAGATACAAATATAGATCAAAATTATTAATGTTAGTTTGTTTTTTTTTGCTCTCTTACATTACATGGTCATCAATCAATGATGTAGTAAACAGAAGTTTAGAAAACTGTTGTAAACTTAACATATCAAAAACATTTTACTGTTAATTATATGTTAAAAATTTTAATTAATTATGAAATAGTCCTTAAAGTTAACATTCGAACTGTTGTAGAAGATTATTAGCTTAATGCTATGTGTTATTTTGTACCATAACATTTTTTTCTTACTAAAATTCTGTGAACCTTCTACCCATTGCTATTATTTAAAATTCATCACTCTATTGATTGAAAAGTTTCTCTCCAGATAAGTCCCTATGTTTCAAATTTTCCTGAGTTCTGCTTTTAGACTTTGATTAGTATTATTTCTGTGCTTTATTCAAATTAACCTGAGTCTTATATGTAATGGAATATCAATCAAAACCTGTGCTTAGTTTTTGTAAAAATTCTTTATAATTGCTTAAAATTGAAGCAATGTTTGTTTGATTTTATACTTTTATTTGTATTATTGTTATGTACTTAAAAAATTATATAGCGATAAAGTGACATATTATGTATTCAAGGGAATAAAATTTTTATTTTTATTTGCTATGAAATTCTTGATAGATTACCTAATGCTCCTAACAAATCAGTAAAAAGTTATAAAATGATTAGTCTGTGGTCTTAGGTATAACATAGGATCTTAATTAGATCTGTTTTACTCTATTTAAACAGTTTTTAGACTGTTTTATGCCTGTATGGTGTTTGAATATTAAACACTGTTAGGATAGTTATCATAACTAGGTAGCTTAATAAGAATATACTATATTTTATTATGTTTTTTTCCAATTAATTATTTTATTTTATTTTTGTAAATAAACAATTATAAGGGGGCAAGCTAGTCCGGTAGTTATGCCACCTGAGCAAGGTTAAATCACGATACATAATCCGTTTTTATTTCTATGCTTTCAATTTGAGCTATTAACGAACTGATCCAATGTAAGATCTATTTACTTTTTTTCAAAATTTGCATCATGACACCAATGCGAATAGCTTGGTTTACACTAAGCCAATCAGGCTCAGGGCCATTTCGAATTTTAAGCCCCTTAGAGGGGCTTAGTCAATTACATAGGAAATCAGAAGTAAATTTTTTCTACTTCAGTTAAGCCACTTAAATTTTAATAGAGTTGGAAAGAAAAAAAGTAAAGAAAGAGAAAAAAAAAAGTTCATTATACAGGAAATGATTAAACTAAGTGCTTATCAATTATACAAGTGAATGAATATTTGCTTATGCTCATGCCAAATATTGTAAATCACATTCTTATTAGATCTATATGGTAAATAATCTAAAAGGTTATTTCCACCACCAATGAATATAGAACTATCATACCTTCTATTTTCCGTCTTCATTGGTTTTTGCAAACCATCTTCTGATGACGAGCGCTTTCGGACATTGTCCATCTTCTGGCCGAATACATGCGTCCACTGTCACTGTCTGTATTTAACTGCCACAAGTATTCGGCCAAGAAGATGGACAATGTCCGAAAGTGCTCGCCAACAGAAGATGGTTTGCAGAAACCAATGAAGACGGAAAATAAAAGGTATGATAAATCTATATGGGTTCGCTGGATATCCACCATAAAGTAAAATGTTATGCGACCATTTACCTTTCTCTAATTCTGGGTGGTTATTGTCCTTTTCAATTGTGAATGTATTTCATTCAAGCATAAAGCAAAACGTTTTAACACATTATCTTAGGAAAACCATCGCACTTTATTATGAAGAAGAATATTGAGCTTCCATTCCCTTGAATAATTCTTTAAATTGACGATGGTAGAGTCAGTTTTAAGGCATTCTCTTAAGAAATTCTTCAAAGAACAATTTTTTAAGATGCTGTTAACAAGCTTGACAAATTCATGACCTCAACCATTTTGGTCGGAAATGTTAGCGATCAATGCGCTTCCTAGTTTTTTATGCACTGAAACGTAAGGATTTCGTTTTTTTTTTTTTTTTTTAAACATGAAGAATCGTTGTTGCCCATTTGTTTTTTTCCTGGCATACTTCTGGCTCCATCAGTTGCTATTAAAACGATTTTACTTAAGTCGATCTTATTGTCTTTAAGGCATTGGCTATACCTTCCCCTCTAGCTTGTCCAGAGAGCTTCAGCAATCCAAGAAGTTCTTTTGGACCTTGGGGAGACATATACCTGACAAAATGTCAATTAGCATCGTCTTTAATGTCACAAGACTCATCGGTAGCAGGTAATAAGGTAGAATAGATTTTAATATCTTCCACTTGCAAATATGTCACATTAGAAGACATTTTAGCTATCCTATCTGGTACAATACTAAAGATGCACGTATAAAGAAATCTTTGACCTACTCACCTCTGTGAATGGTTTGCCGTTCTCCCCCCCCCCTCCCCTCTTTTTATAGGGATATCGCAAAGCTTGCCAGATTAACAAAACTTGTAGATTTTGTCTAGTTATTTCACCTGGAACTTGATTGCTGTTGTTTTTGGAGCTCGTTCGACAACTTTTTTTCGTTCTTCCTCGGCTGGATATTTACTAGCAAAAAGAATGTTCTTTTTTTTTATTTTGTTTTTTTTTTTTTAGTGAAGCGTCTCTCTAAATTTGATTTGTTATTTTGTGCGAAATTTTCGTGGAAAATGAGACAAGCCGGAAGGCCATCTGAGTGTTGCTTAAGAAAGGGAACGACTTCGTCCAATCCCCATTGAATTCTCTATCCCCCCCCCCCTCTTTTTTCCCTAGACGCCATGCTTTCGGTGAAGCTGGGAATTTTTAAAATTATTATTTAGGTATCCAAACCAGTAGATGATATTTTTTCAACGTATACCTAAGTCAATTCATACGAGAAGCTGGGCATAATGAAATATATTTTATCAATAAATATTTTACAGCGATATTTCCCAATTAAAAATACTTACCTAAATAAAATAAATCTGTGAATAGGGCAGTAAGTTCCGGAAGTGCTCAGCATCTGTTTAAGAGAAAATATAAATTCTAGATGGAAGTTGATTTTCCATTTGAATCCTTGAATTAACTAAAAATAATTAATAATTTAACTAAAAAGAATTATTAGTTATTAATATTAATAACAACTAGTTAATAATTTAACTAAAAATAATTATTAATTTAAATCGTACAGGAAGCTAGAAGAAAAACTCTCTACCTCAGCCGGGGATTACATTACCACAATTACCATCATGATTTAAAAATAATTATATTTTTTATAATAATAAAAATAAATAAATGAAAACTATATTAGTTTCTTTCTGAGTAAATTGCATATAACTTCAAATACTCGAGTGAAGTATTATTCTCACACAAAGCAAGAAGCTCCATGGGATTCTTTCTACAGTGTCATAAGCCCGAAGAATTCTGACACGTTAGCAATATCTCAATTCAAACAAAAGTCCAGCCATAAACCACCACTTAAAAAAAATTGTACATGATTTCTACTTTATTTTTACGATAAACTACATATACACCATGACTATGTGCCCAAGATATGACGGCTCCAGGGGCTGGAAGTTAGGAGAAAAGGTGTGACGGACAGAAAGAGGGAGGGGGCATATATTCCAGATCTGAGAGCGTTGGCAGTCCGGAGCTCATTAAGTTGTCCTGTATGGGTATGGGGACAACTTTAGTGGTCCAGGTAGTACATCTGTCTCGAAGCGGGAAGTGCCGGCCTGATGAGGACAGCTCGAAGGGGCCTTCAGATATTGGGCACATGATATACACATTATTGCAACATCGTCTCTGATAAACCTCATTGCAGTATGCAGAAGACTACAAATAAGCCTGGATAAGAGACATCCCCCAACCAATCTAAGAGAAATTCTGGAAAATCTCTTTTAAGCCATTTTAATGATTTAATACGCCATACTTATTTATCTAATTTTCAGATTCAACAAACAAAAAATATATAATAAAGTTGGAATTTGAAGTTCCCATTTCGAAGTAAGGAAAACATAAAATAGAGCCCAACAGGGAAGAATCTACTCAGTTTTTCGGGAAATGCTCCGATACATCTACTTAGAATAGGCTTTCCTAGTTTCTTCTCAATTTTCCCTTCCTTTTCTAGACTGTAATAGATAAAAGTATTGACTATATAAAGCAATACTATAACATAATATAATTACTGTAATTTGTAACGTTCTACTGGTAACATTATTAGACAAATATATGCAATGAATATAAACTACTTTTGGCGTGGAAAAAATTTGTTAAGTTTCTAGGCTAAATCGGGGTAAAGGGAGGACTTCAGGGAGGACATCAATAATGTTCGTATTTTTCTCAGCTATGTATTAAGCTAAGTTTGTATTTAATAATTTCTAAGTTCAAATTCCATTATTGTAAAATTAAATTCAGCTTAGTAAAAAGCCAGAGTTATAGTTACCTTTATTTCATGAAGCTAATAATAAATAATAGTAATAATTTAGAACATTCAAAATTTAAATTGTAGAAAGAGGTGGTCTATATTTATGATTTTCTCACAATCGCAAATTCGTTTAGTTGTGAATGTTTTATTCCATTATTTACATAGTAATTTTCTTTGACGATATATTTAAAATTATAGTTAAAATTTTTGAACGGTTTCTTCTATTTAGATGATGAGAATAGTAATATTAAAAATTGCTTATTCTAAGAAAATTAATAATAGATGAAAAAAATAAGCTTAAGTAATATAAGAAGACGTTGACGGTTTGTGACGTCAAAGTCAGTCGAACTTCTATGGAGAAGAGTAAGGTAATCGCGCGGTTTTCGGCAATACCTTCTCTCTTGTTTATTATCATCTATTTTGTATTAAATGGAATTATTTCTGTAGTATTGTTTTGGTTTCAGTTCCTCTATTAGCCCTTGCTCAGGTGAGGCAAGATGTCAGATCCGGAGGATGATTATATGTGCGAGGAAGAGGAGGACTATGGGCTTGAATACTCAGAAGACAGCAACTCTGAGCCGGACGTCGACCTCGAGAACCAGTACTATAACTCAAAAGCGCTAAAAGAAGAAGACCCCCGACTTGCCCTTGCATCCTTCCAGAAGGTCCTGGAACTAGAGGGTGGGGAAAAAGGTGAGTGGGGTTTCAAAGCCCTCAAACAGATGATAAAGATACACTTCAAACTGAACAATTTCGATGAAATGATGCTGAAATACCAGCTCTTATTAACTTATATTAAAAGTGCTGTCACCAGAAACCACAGTGAAAAATCTATTAATTCCATTTTAGATTATATTTCTACTTCCAAGAATATGGAACTCCTTCAAAATTTTTATGAAACTACGTTAGAAGCTCTCAAAGATGCTAAAAACGATCGCCTTTGGTTTAAAACCAATACAAAACTAGGTAAATTGTATTATGATAGAGAGGATTTTACAAAGCTTGCTAAAATCTTAAAACAGTTGCACCAATCTTGTAAAACTGATGATGGTGAAGATGATTTAAAGAAAGGTACTCAACTCTTAGAAATTTATGCCCTTGAAATCCAGATGTATACTACACAAAAGAATAATAAGAAACTTAAAGCACTTTATGAACAATCTTTACATATTAAATCTGCCATCCCCCACCCACTCATCATGGGTGTAATTAGGGAGTGTGGTGGCAAGATGCACCTGAGGGAGGGAGAATTTGAAAAAGCTCATACAGATTTCTTCGAAGCCTTCAAGAATTACGATGAATCTGGTAGTCCTCGTAGAACCACCTGTCTCAAATACCTAGTTCTGGCCAACATGTTGATGAAGTCAGGTATCAATCCATTTGATTCTCAAGAAGCTAAGCCTTACAAAAATGATCCAGAGATATTAGCCATGACAAATTTGGTTTCAGCATACCAAAACAATGATATAAATGAATTTGAACAGATTCTTCGTACTCATAGGGTCAATATAATGGATGATCCATTTATCAAAGAACACATTGAAGACCTATTAAGAAACATTAGAACTCAAGTTTTAATTAAACTTATCAAACCTTACACTAGGATACATATACCTTTCATTTCAAAAGAATTAAATATTGATGTAAGTGATGTGGAAAGCCTGCTAGTGTCATGCATTCTGGATAACACTGTTAGAGGCAAGATCGATCAAGTGAATCAGGTGCTGGAGCTGAACAAAGAATCAAGTTATGGTTCACGTTACACTGCTGTTGATAAGTGGACCAACCAGTTGACAACTCTTCAGATGGCCATCACCAACAAGATGGCTTAACCAATTGAAGCCTCTGACCCCAATGAGAACTGGATCCCTTGCCTGGTGGGTGATCAGCAAATCAAGAATTATCTGTCTAAACAAAAACTCTGAGCTGAACTGATGCTGGAAGTGTATATTCTCACTATAACTTATCATAAGTTCACTTGTTATTCCGCTACCTAGTCAGTTAAAATGCATACCTGTCATTCTATTTGTATTCTTATATTTCCTAATGAATTTGTAATTATAATTTCTTGTTAACAGTTAATTAACTAATTTTATGAATCGTACTGTATAATGTGGTAGAATTATGAAAGCCAAATTGAATATTTTCATGTAATTAAACACATTAAAAGTTTATTTAAGTAAATTACTTCAAGTAGCTAGTAACCTAATTGAAATATTGTAAGTGAATAAAACTTTCTTATTTAAAATAAAATCAATAGCTTGCAGTTTAAAAAAGGTTTCTAAGAAATTTAAAAAAGAATAACTCAATTATTATAGTCTGAATGAAATGTTTTTGGTTGGCTGTCGAGTATTATTGCTGGAGAAATAGGTCAGGGTTTAGGCCAGGATCAGAAAAATAAAATAGTCCAAAATTATTGGGTAATTTCTTTATTATTGCCAATAATAATTCAACTTAACTTGTAAGTCATTATCAAAACTTAAATACAATATACACTATTACAATTATAGATTGGAGCAGGTGGTTGTACCCCAGCTTCATATATTGGTCAAACAAAGAAACATCTTAATAAAAGATTAAAACAACACCAATATAGTCTTAAGAATCATGATATTCGGCTATTAGCAACAACCACACACCTGTTATTAATCAAGCTATTGTTTTGGCTTCTGAGCCTTTCCTTAAGAAAAGGCTGATTTTTAATGTGTGCACATTAATCTCAGTGCTTTCGCTATTAATGACAGGCAGGAAAAAGATAACAGTTCCTTAGCTTATTGCAATATTTTCTGTGCAATTCAATGGGAAAATTCTTGTTAACAATCCATGGCGTCTGCCTTTCCAACTTTCTTTTGTAGTTATTAACCCGACCATTGTTACCTACCTTTGAAGTTGAACTGAACACCCTCCCCCATGTTGTCTCTCAGTTCAATTCTGCACTCTGAGATGAGACCATAAACCTCCCTCTGAGATCTCTATACATCATTATCATTGCATATAAAATTTCATATTTTTCAGTTAAATAATGAGTTAACTCTGTATATCACTTTCTGTCATATAACACACCACATCTCTGTCTGTTCATTCCAATCTATAATTTTATAGTGTAATAGAGTGTATTGTATTTTAGCCTTGATGATGACATAAGTTAACATTGGCAACAATAAAATAATTGCCCTATAATTTTGGAGTATTTTATTTTTCTAATCTTGGCTGAAACCCTGACTAATTTCTTTAGCATATTAAATTATAACTATCTAAACATGATCAACAGTGGGTTAAAACGATATGAAGGTAAGGAAAATTGTGTGATGAAAATTGATTGAAGAAGGATTAAAACTTCTTTAATATTGGTAAAGTTTGAAAATATTGCAAAGGAGGCTACTATTTTTTTTGTTTGTTTTTTAACAAATTGAAGCATTAATTAAATAACTTTTACCTTAAAAATAATAATTGTCTAAAATAAAAGTATAATTGTAGCTCTATAATGCTAATTTTAATATTTTATTATTATTATTATTTAATAAATAAAATACTGTAGATCAAAAGGCTAATGATTTTCTTCTTAAGTAATTAGAATGTTCAGATTTTTTATATAATTTTTAAACTAATGAAAAAAATACTAATGGATGCTTTTAAATAGTTATGTATTTAATTGTTTATATATTAAATAAGCTCATGTATTTTTGAAATATCTGAAGATGGCTAAAATGGTATAATATTGGCCCGAAGATTTCATATATCTCAGAAAGGTATTTTTAAAAAAACTTTTACAACAAAAAAGTCACCAAAGTTAAGAGTTCTATATTAATTTGCTTTAACTATAAAATTTCTGCCTGTTAGCAAACCTGGGTAAGGCTGTCTATTGTAGCTAAAATTCTTTTTATCTATGAACTTTTTATTGAATGCTTAAAAATGAACAAAAATTCAGTATGTGGAATAAGGTAAAAGAAAGGTGTACAGTATTAGGAATAATGATAATATTTATTAATTAAAAATAGGTGATGTACCTTACAGCAAGAAATAAAAATATATATTTTAGAAAAATAATAATAGTTGATGAATGCATGTTTAGTTAAACTCGATAAAATACAAATCTATAAAATAATTCATTACACATCAGAAAGGCTACTTGTATAAAGACTAGAATACCCAGTAAACTTATGAAGCCTATTGCATAAAAAGAATAAATTATAATTACAGATTTTATCCACCAATAAGATCATAAAAACTACATTTAAATCCAATTATCTGGAACAGAATTAAGTATACGTTATTATTCATATTCTCTCAAATTATATAACTCTATAAAGGTATTGGCGTAAAGGCTGCAGATTATTTGGCTACAATAGAAGGGGTAGACATTATGATTGGAGATGAACACATCTGGAGTAAAACAAGTATAGATGCTTACCCCAGATCCTACCTGTTGAGGTGAACCATGGGTTGAACAATCCCAGCCATACTTGTAATATTAAATAAAATCGTAAGCTAGCTATTTTATTAAACTTAATCCAAGCACATCCAGATAATTAGAGTTACATAGTACCAATAATATGAAAAACAACAAATTTTTAAGTGATACCAATTCCAATTGATGGTATGGAATAATTGCACGAGTGTACATATATTTTTTATATTCATATTTTCTTCTTCCAGTTTGGTCTGTGTCATTTCATTTTTAATAATCAAGCTTTCGCTCAGCATGCTGAGAAAATCAGAGCATGTTGAGCAAAAGCTTAGTTGTTAAAAATAAAATGACACTGCCCAAACCAGAAGAAGAAAATATGAATATTGACTCATACCGTTCTCTGAGAACAATAATTTTTAGTCTAATTGTTTTAGTTCTAAAGTGAGTTTAAATAATTTGTTATAATAACAGAGACAACTATAATTAATAACTGCACTACAGTAGATGATTTTAGTTGGGGTTCGGTCAAGTTAGGTTTTCTTTCTACCTTGACCGAACCCCAACTAAAATCATCTAATAATAATATCTACGGTCAAAAAACTCCCCTTTTGTACTACAGTAGGTTTCATAGCTCATCTTGCAGACCTATGCAGTAGGTCTCTGGAGTTGCAAGAGAGAGTAATAGGATGTTCTAGCTATCAAGGATACTGACTTTCTAATAGGTCAATCCTATTAGAACAAAGGATCACTGCTAAATCACACATGGGCAAATCTGCTTTTCTAAAAAATCAATGAGAAATAGGCATTTAATTAAAAAAATTTGATTAATTTATAAAGTTTTTATGATTACCGAAATATATCAGTTTCCTATATCTTCAGATTTTCTAATTTCCTTTTATTCTGCAAAAAGGAAACAGTGTCTCAATAATGTTTATGTACAAGTGAACATATATATATATATATATTATATACTCATGTTTATACTGTGCACATCAGAGGAAAGAGAGAATTATTGAGTTTAATGAGGAAAATTTGAAAACTAATTTTTGAATCTTGTTTACAATGTTGCTAAGTTTTATTAGAAGTATCCAAACAACAGCAATGAAGAAGAAAAGGCTAAAATAGATATTAAAAAAATTGTATACAGCCCTCTGGTTGAAAAGAATGTAGGATTCACTTGTGGGATGAGAGAGACAGATCTGAGATGTGTTCCAGAAAACTTTTAAAAATATATTAATTATGAAATTAATCAATTTAAAATGTTATTAAATTCTGTATCAGTATATTTTAAAGGGCCACTTATGGGGCTTTAAATAAGATATATTAATTTAAATATACTGATCTTAAATCTGTAATACCCAAGAAACTTCTAAAACCATTTAAGGCATTCAATTTGAATTGGGGAAGAGGGAGAAATGTTTCTCTTATTATATTTGACTTAAAGAATATATTTTTTATTACAGAATTTCTGTAAATGATATTATTATCTTATTCTTAATTATATTAACTATTATATGAGATTTTCAAGGAGAAATTTTAGCAAAGTGATATCTTTTTTTTAAAATATATTTTGGAATATCTTAACACAGCCAAACCTGATTCTGTTGCCAGGTATTAAATTAAAATAAGATTTGATTATATTTAGGCCTATGTCAAACAAGAATGGCAATTGCATTACTTTTAATTACATTAATATGTACCTTTGATTATGAGATAGTTCAAGGATGACGGTCACCTATAACAGATCACAACCTGAGTTGAGTGGAAAAATCCCAAAAGAATGGGTTGTAATAAGTAGAATAAAACCAATTTTTCCGATAATTGATGTGATAAATTTGAGATAAAGTTAATCTTACGGTTATGTTTAATAAATCCTGATATGACAGATTTTCAACAGATAATTGAGTTGTTATTATTTTCTTATAATCTTCATTATTTATTTATGTATTTTTGGCAGTGAAATGAGTACAACTAATAGTTTTATATCTAGAATGCACAGAATATTTGTAAATAAGTTGTTATTATACACAATTAATCCGAGGGAATAGAATAAAAAATCTATTTGTCCCAGCCAGGACGCGATCAATACGTGGGATGATACACCACAACTAAATTAATATGTATAAGTTGTTATTCTACTTATCATCAAATACATTAAATGATATATATCTGAATTTGTATAGCAGTACTAATTCCAGTACTAATATGAATTTTAACTAACTAGGTAAACGAGCTGAAAAAGACCAGCAAGAAATAGATCTATCTGTATATACATGAAAATTGGTAATTAAGCCTATTAGATACTATGTGAAAACAATGTCTCACTATTAAATATTATTTTTCTCTATATATTATATTACATATTAAATTTGCATTTACAAATTCCAAAGGAATAGTAGATGCATATTCTAATTCACCATGAAAATGTGGGGTTGCATAGACCTGAACTAAGTTCATGAATAGAAAAGCTCTTCACTTAAGGAAGACCTGTTAAACATTTAATTGACTTTAATATGTACTGCTTGTACTATGCTCATATGAAAACATTTCGTCATCAAAACCTTGAAGCAACAATTGTAATTTATTTTATCCAAAATATATTTTTTCACAATTAAGGTAACATATAAATTAAAAGGCATACACCTAAAATATTTACAAAATGGAGTGTTTTGGTACAAAAGCGACAAAAATATTAAACATTAAAAAAATTAAGAAGTCAATTACAAAGCAACTACACTAAGAGAAAGATAATTCCTTGTTATAGTAGTAATTGAATGTTTGTAATATAATGTTTGAATTATATTTCTATGTTCTATTTGTTTAATTAAAGTAATCAAAAAGATTGCAAAAATATTAAAATATATTAAACCTAATTTTAGATGACAGGTAATCCTCATTCCAAATAGAATTATTTTGGAGAGAATAATACTAATTTTAAAATTAAAATTCAATATTTTGCCAGTTTGCTTATTATAGATTTATTAGAAGTTTTCTAGTGTTCCAACTAGTGTTGGGTGAAGGTTAACCTTCTTTCTGAATAATAAAAAATAAGTTAGAATAACTATTTAAATGTTTTTTATTGTTTCATTTCATTTTTTTTTTAAATCTGTCTGATGAATAGTTCAGGCACAACTAACTAAATTTAGAAATAATCACTTTCAAGCTGTGAAAAGAGTCACATAGCATTCAAGTAAATATTATTGCTGCAGGAGCTTGAGAAATTTTTTTATTCCAGCCTTCAGGCTAAATGTCTGTAAATGTTGTTTTCCTGACAAACATAAAAGAAAACTGCAATAACAATTATTGAAGGCTGAAATAATAATAATTATTATTAAGGTCCAAAAAGTCAAATATCACACTTCTTAGTAATTAAATACAATAGAGCCTTTGCTCTCAGCCGATTTAGGATTTCAGGCAAACCCTTGCTTTCAGTAATGGGATTAATAAATACATTAATTATGATTTAAGGCATAATTAGGATTTGGTCAAAATAACAAACATTGTGGTCGAACAACAATTACCACTTAAATGTATATCTCCACAGTCAACAACAATTTTATCACTATTATAATTAACTAGAAATCATTCCAATTTAGTGAGCTATTTCAAATAAATAATTTAAAAAATTTCAAACAGTAGCATATAAGTAATTTTTAATAAAACTTAAGGTTGAATTTTAACATTCATTTTTTTAAAAAATGTAATTTCCATTAGACAATTTTGACTTCAAAAATAATAAAAAACATCTCCAAAAGCATTAAATTAAAAGACAGGAATTTAGGTAATTCCTAGGTTATGATAAATCAAAAATGTGTTTTACCATTGTGCTAAACTAATTACTTTTTTTTTTTTGCTGTTCAATCGTATTGGCTGATTTTACTCATGAGCAAACCCATCCTTTTGTTTGTAAGGAAATACTACAAATTTCATTGTAAAGAAAAAATGAGAGGTAGTAGTTGCTAGAGGGTAGAACACAGGTTTCTTTTTTCACTATTATTTTTGTTGTCTACTTTGTAGGATTGGAGAAAATATATATATTTTTTTTTAAATGAGTCATAAAAACAAAAACCTCAATAGTTTCCATAGAAATAGATTTCACAAAAGCATTGCAAACACACACTCACTTAATTTAGGCAAATCCCTTTAAATGGTTACCTTTAATTTAAAATATAATTTTACTACAGTTTATACAATAATTTTAAACTAGAGTAAATAAAGTAAAAGAGCAACAGTAATTATATTAGGCTGGTAGCTCAGACATGCATTTTTATGCAATATGAGGATATTAAAAAAAGTTTAGTACACACACACATTTATATATATATATATATATATATATATATATCAAACTAATATCTCAAAATAGAAATCTGTATGTAAAATAAATTTTAGATAGAAAATAAATAAAACTTTTTTCTGCCTCATTTATTATGTTTGCTTTTTTAATGAAAAAGTACAATATATATCTTTTTCAAACTTTATTAATAAAAATTAGTGCCAAAAACTAACAGTTTTGTTATGGAAAAATATTAAAATATGAACTGTTAGTTTTGATAATTATTTTGCCTTTAATTAATTACCTTTAAAGTGGGGGTTTCAAAAAAAAAATTATGCCTCCAATTCAAGAATAAAATAAGCTTTAAATTGAAAAGAATCCAGAATCACAAATGTGAATTGTCTTCTTTGGACTCTTTCAAACAAAATAAAGGGGACTCCAGCCTTCCATTAAAGTAGAAATAATGAATATGAATGGGAAAAATTACTAAATAAATATCTTGGAAATTCTAAATACAAACAAATACTTGCAAGCAATTTCTCAGAACCACTAAAAATAGAGGCATATTTGTACAGTCTTTTAGGAACAAAATAATTNAATAAAATACTGTAGATCAAAAGGCTAATGATTTTCTTCTTAAGTAATTAGAATGTTCAGATTTTTTATATAATTTTTAAACTAATGAAAAAAATACTAATGGATGCTTTTAAATAGTTATGTATTTAATTGTTTATATATTAAATAAGCTCATGTATTTTTGAAATATCTGAAGATGGCTAAAATGGTATAATATTGGCCCGAAGATTTCATATATCTCAGAAAGGTATTTTTAAAAAAACTTTTACAACAAAAAAGTCACCAAAGTTAAGAGTTCTATATTAATTTGCTTTAACTATAAAATTTCTGCCTGTTAGCAAACCTGGGTAAGGCTGTCTATTGTAGCTAAAATTCTTTTTATCTATGAACTTTTTATTGAATGCTTAAAAATGAACAAAAATTCAGTATGTGGAATAAGGTAAAAGAAAGGTGTACAGTATTAGGAATAATGATAATATTTATTAATTAAAAATAGGTGATGTACCTTACAGCAAGAAATAAAAATATATATATTATAAGTAACTAACTGTCTGTAAAAAACAACTAAAATATGCTATAGATCTGGTTATATCTTAGAGCTATAATTATTAGCTAGCAGAACTGCTGAAAGGATACACTTTGGCTGCTGACAAATTGTCACACTCCAAAATTTCTGCTAATCCAAAAATAGGACACGACTAAGTGCTTTATATGAAATATATAAAAATAAACCTGTACAATTTAACTAAATTATATATCTAATAAGATTAATTTTATAATATGAGAAATAAATTAATCATACTCATAGCAATTCTATATTTTCTGAATGGCAACTGTATTAACTATACTATTAGACTTATTTGTTTAACAGTAAAACTTTTAAGCATATATAACAAAGTTTAGTCTAGTAAGCATTTGGAACTTGTATTCAAGATGGACATAATTAAACAATAAAATAGTCAACATACATTTGGACCCAACTCTAACCTGTTTTATTTCGAAGATGTTTTTCAGTTTTGTAATTTTTCAAATGGGATTATTATTCTCCTGTGAAAAGAGAGTAACTCCACAAATGAGTACGATATTTAAAATGTGATTTAACTTAACAATTCATTTAGTTCTCAGAAATAGGATCACTGAAGAATCAAGAAAACTTTCATAGCCATTTATCAATAGGAATAGCTTGATTTCCTTAAGAGATATCTGCTAAAAGAGATTACTGCTTAATATTTGTGTAATTTACCTTTTAAAGCAAAGGTTATATATTCCTGTTTTTTTGTTTTTTATATATTTTTTTTGTTATCCCACAAAAAAGAAATTGAAAATACATCAATTCTGGACTTAATAATAGGCGAATCTGGCAGAAAATTTAACCACTTCTTTTAGCAGATGTCTAAACATGACCTGCCAAATGGAGTTTAATCAGGCTCACCTATAGGTTTTTTTTTTTTTTTTTTTTTTTTTTTTTAATGGCTGGTCAACTTTTGGTCATTAACACTAGAGATATTATTAGAAGCGGGAAGATATTTTCAAGAAGAAAAAATTCTTAGTCATGGTGAGGTATAATGTATTGTTAATGCGAATAGTTATGTGGATGTACATAGTAATTTCATTGTACTAGGAAACTATGAAATTTATAAGAAAAAAAAATCGAGAGAGAATGAAAAAGAGGCATACTAAAAATGCATCTAGATAAGATTTAATAGCCTGCCCTCTTTCAGAAAGTTCATTACAGAGTCGATGAATTTATCGTCTTTTAATT
>KZ807274.1:157274-167999 GCA_000696205.2 Oncopeltus fasciatus | reverse complement strand
ATATGTTATGTATATTATACATTAATTTAATATATAAAACTTTTTGCACTTCCTGTGCCTTTTTAAATGGTGAGTTAAATGAGGAAATTTATATTAGACTGCCAGAGGGTTTTCAGGACAAATACCTTATATTAAACATCTACGAATAATTGGATCCAAATGTTGGGTGCATGTTCCCAAGACTTATAGGTTAAAATTTTTGCTAAAAAGGCACAAGAAGTGCAAAAAGTTTTATATTAAAATAATGTATAATATACATAAAATATTATGTACTTCAACAGTTTCAACATGATAATAATAAAATCTTTAAAAAATCATGCAATGAATAAAATAAAATCCCTATAGTATTCCAGACCAAATCAAGAGATAAAACTGTTACTTTAAATGTTTAAAAGATATTATGAGATTTTTAATGGTGAAATAGAAATTAAAAATATTTTTGCTTCTTTTTCTAATTGTGAAAGCATGAAATAAGTTTATTTAACACATAATACAATAATTCAAATATGTTTACTCTGTAGGGATTTGAAAAAAAAAAAAATATGGATGGCGTTTTAAATATAGTAGTTTTCATTGGCATTTAATAAAGTTTTTATGTATAAATTTTTAAATATAAGATCAATAAAAAGTCTGTTATGAGATAGCAGCATTAAATGAGCAAATTTTCTCTTTTGCTTAGCAACCAAATCATGCTTGTGTTTTAGCTATGTTAGGATTCAAAATAAAATAAAATAATTATAAGTTTTATTGTTTATTAAGCAAAATGATAAATAACTTGCTTCCCATTAGAGATATCAGTAATGTGCAATGAACAAAAATTTAAGTAAGACGAAAAGTAAATAATTTTTGTCTTACTAAATTTCTTGTTTATATGATAAATATTGGAGATGTTAACAATTATATTCGTTGATACGCTCCTAAGCCACCCCTAAGGAGGGTTTATTTTATTGTTTAATTATGTCCTTATGTAGGACAGTAAGGACTGCCAGGTTTCGACTAATGAAATTTTCTAAAGGGTTATTATTATTTCTACCACCAATGAATATAGAACTCTCATACCTTATATTCTCCGTCTTCATTGGTTTCTGTACATCCTCTCCCGTTGGCGGGCGCTTTCGGACGACACTGTCCATCTTCTGGCCGAATACATACGTTCACTGTCACGGTCCGTATTCAACTGTCAGTTGAATACGGACCGTGACAGTGAACGTATGTATTCGGCCAGAAGATGGACAGTGTCGTCCGAAAGCGCTCGCCAACGGGAGAGGATGTACAGAAACCAATGAAGACGGAGAATATAAGGTATGAGAATGAAATTTTCCTTCCTTTGTGTTCTAGCACTCATAATTCTTATTTCTTTATTTACTGACATTCTGCCTTTAATATTTATTAAGTAAAAGAGAGAACTAGCTCATTATTAAATGACTTTCTTTAGAAAATTTGCTGAAAACATATTTTTCAAATAAAAGAAACAAATTTTTTTTTTGTAACAAGTATTTTATTTAACCCTATAAGAGCCCCTTTCCTTTATGATGGCATGTGCTTTGTCTGAAACATAAGTTTAAAGAATATGCTCCATTAATGTTTAAATAAAACCAACAAGTAATTTAAAATTCTCATCCTTTTTAAATGGCATTGTCTCTAAAACAAGCCCAAATAGTAATTTTGTTTTAAATTATGTTAGAATGAATCACATCTCAAATTTAAAGAACTTCACTTATACTTTATCCTGTATTACCCCTAAGTATCACTCTTGATACAAAGCAAATAGTCAGATTAAAAAAAAACAAAAAAACAGCTGTTTTTAATTCATTAATACACATAAAAACTATTAATGAATTTTGGTATAATTTGTTTTATCTATTATTTTTTATTACATCTTTATCAGGTAAACTTTTTTAGTACATATTTAAAATTTATAATATTTAAGTTTTATATATCTAGGGCACACTGTTTAGCTATCCAATTTGAACTGAAAACTGAAATCATTACGGATGCAATGAAGTATTTAGGATAACAATTTGAGGAATAAGTGTTTATGTTTAGGAAATGAAAAGTAAATGGGCACACAAACAAATTCTATTGTGAAAGAAATTTCATTAGTCACTAAAGTAAATTTTACATTTATCAGTAGCTAAAGTATAAATAACATAAAACACAAAGTTTGCTTGTTTATTTTTAGCTAAAACGCTTTTAAACAATATTTAGTGTCGGAATACTTCATAAAAACAGCATAAAACTATCCAATTTAAACCAAAACTACTCTATCAGAAATGTGAGGAAATACAATACTGAGTTAAGAGGACAATCTGACAATAATTATGGTTAAAGTGAAACTTGTAGGTAAAAAACAAGCATTATACATTTTTTAGGTCTCATAGATTTTAAGTATTAAAAAAAGTTGTTAATTATCGATTGTTATCAAGTATTCAGAGTTTTAATTTATCCTTGTTGAAGAAAGTCCATCTGAGGGATGGCTATACCCTCACTCAGTACTTCATGTACTTAATATTTCTAGGAATGTATTATTAATAATTTTTTAATAACTTACTTTTTAATAAGGTAACTTTTTCTATTATGATTATTATCCAATACACTATATAACTAGTAATCAACACATGCTCAACATTACTTCGAGAGACTATCATAATTATATAGACTATTGTAATTGTAATTTAAATATTAGAACCTATGAGAGTATTTTTTTTTTTTTTTTTGCCTTTCTAATGATTATCCTTTTAAATTTTCTAAATATTCATAGAGTTATTGATTTATTTAAAATAAAATGTTTTTCTTTTAACACACACACAAGCAAGGAAGCATGCACTCACACAATATTTACATACCTCATTGTGGCATGAATTCTAATTTTAAGGTTAAGTATATTTTTCATTTCTAACTTTCAGATTAAATATAAATAATTTTACCACATTTTAACTAATTATATTTATAAAACTAGTCCTTCTCTTCTGATTAATATATATTCTATAAAACAAAATAGAAAATAAAATATTTATGAACCCTAAGCTCAAATCATCTAAGTCCAGGAGGAAGAAAATTTTTTTCATCTTCTAATCTGAAATTTTCTCCATCTTCTAATCTGAAGAAGAAGAAAATTTCTAAAGAGACTTTTTGTTATTCGTAATGGAAAAGATGGCAGGCACATTTTTTGTTTAATATTCTTTATTCATTTGTTCAGCTAATTAATTTCAACAGTTGTTTGGTTATTATAACTGAAATCATTTTTGAAGCACATGCACGTCCTATGCACCCAAATCCACATGCACATATAGTATTAGCAAATGAGTGAAAACCGTTTATGCACAAAATGATGAGCAGGGCTGAATGAGATTAAAATCAGTAAACCTTCCAAAAAATATTTTTAGCAGTTGTGCTATTAATATGTTAATAAAAAAACTAGGTGAAATACTTTAATTTAATTAATTTTTAAAAAATGATGAGGCAGTGAAATGTTTATTGTACCATCTAAGATTTACCTACATGACTCCAATTGTTTTTAAACAAAAGTCATTTTTATAATTTTACAGGAAAAAATAATGAAGAGGTATGTATTTTCTTGGAAATACTTTAACATTAAACCTTTTCAAATATGGAAATAATGAGAAAGTAAGAGACTAATCTTATGTCTGGTATTAACCAAAATTAATCAATTTTCCTGATGAGCAAGCTCTCCATATATATGTCTCCAGGTCAACAGAAATAGTGAAAACCATTTTCTTCTTACACATTCTTTACTAAGAGTAAAACACCTCATCAAGGAAGTTTCTTATAAAATAACATTCACCATAATCAATGAACTGTTTTCCCCCCGCATTTTATAAAAATGAAAGTCTGTCAACCATCATTTAATTATTGACTTCACTTATAATGGAAGTTATCAATCATTAAAAAATATAAACATAATAAAGAAATAGTACCAGTGAGATTATTAATCTCAATATTCAATATTGGATTGGGGGGGGGGGGGAGAAATTTGAAAACAGTAAGTGCAAATGAAAAACAATTATGACTACAAAATACAGATGCTGAATCATTATTAAGACTTTATGAAGAGAAATTAAAATATTATTAACCTGAACTTTCTGATGCTTATCATACATACACTTATTTAACTTATATTTATTTAGCCACTCATGGCACTTGACTGAACTTCAGTGATAAGTAGCACAGCGCAACCGAGTGACAATATATTAAAGCTAATGGAATAAGCAATTAACAGTATCATTGGAATATAAAAATAACACAGTTATGTTAGTGAGTTTTGATTATTAACTAGAGACGCACTTTGAGCTCCTCCATCCTCTCCTTCAGTCTCCTCTTCAGATCCCGGTACCTGTCAGAAAAAACAACCTGATTAACATCTCATAGCTAAAACTTATTAAATGCATTATTAAAAGTGGGAGAGGGCCTTTTTTCCTGGGCCTGACAGGAGTGAGGAGAAAGTATCAACTCTTAAAAAATGAAAGATTGTTGTATTTATTACTTAGCTACACTTTCTTGTAATGACTTTGTCAATGATAAGGATTTACTAAGGTAATAGGAATCATCCAAAATGATTGAAGATTTTGGGATTGATACCCTAGCTGCCCATTCCACCAAGCCTTCCTTTAGGGATACATATCGATTAAAAAAAAGAAATAAGTGTTTTGCTAAAATTTGTGAACCATCTTAAACCTTATTGAAGGTAACACACAAACCACAGATGCTCACTAAAATATAATAAGTGAAGCTCACATTAGATTTATAAAATGAGAAATCACAATAAAACAGTGTATAAAAATAAATACAAAATAGACTGACCTATGGAATATACAGAAAACCAACAGCCACTCACACCACCATACGCGCAACATCAAATCACCATACACAGCTCAAAACTTGCAGCATTCAGACATTTAATACGACGAAAGAAGACAATACCACTCACAAAAGACAACTATGACAAAGAACTACAGACGATATACGCAATTTTGCACAACAACGGATACAAACAAACCACTATTGACAAACTACTTAAGAAATACAACAACAAAACACACACAAACAGACAACAAGAAGAACAGGCAAATCATAGATTCACAATAACATACACAGGAACTGAAACTTACAAACTCACAAACCTATTTAGAAAAGAAGGAATACTCACAGCATTAAAGACAGATAACACACTGAAAAGCAACCTACACACAAACAACAACAATACTGAAACATACAATTCTAGCAGAGTATACAAACTGACATGTACATGTAATCATACGTACATAGGACAAACAGGACGAAAACTCAAAACGAGATTTGATAAACATGCACAATAATACAAACAAAACAAACAGGACTCCAACTACGCAAACCATCTGCAAGACAGCGGACAAGACCTCACCGACTTACAAACAACCATGACGTTACATAAACAACAGAAGGGACGAAAGATGGACATTCTAGAAAATATTGAAATTTACAAAACAAGGACCATAGACAATAACATTATTAACGAACAACTTAACACACAATCTGACACCATATTCAGACCTCTACTGTTATTAAAACTAACACACAAATGCAAAAAGACATAAGACAGTATAATCCATAGTCAGACACTATCAAACACAAACACATTTCCAAAAAAAAAAAAAAAAAAAAAACTTTCGAAACACTTTGAACACCTCAACAAAGGAGATTACAACTAATCCATGCTACAATTAATACCTGAAATAATGGGCACCGACCCTTATAACTTGAGTTTGTATCACCGACAAAGTGACCGTTATATCTAANAAACACAGTTGAATACGGACCGTGACAGTGAACGTATGTATTCGGCCAGAAGATGGACAGTGTCGTCCGAAAGCGCTCGCCAACGGGAGAGGATGTACAGAAACCAATGAAGACGGAGAATATAAGGTATGAGAATGAAATTTTCCTTCCTTTGTGTTCTAGCACTCATAATTCTTATTTCTTTATTTACTGACATTCTGCCTTTAATATTTATTAAGTAAAAGAGAGAACTAGCTCATTATTAAATGACTTTCTTTAGAAAATTTGCTGAAAACATATTTTTCAAATAAAAGAAACAAATTTTTTTTTTGTAACAAGTATTTTATTTAACCCTATAAGAGCCCCTTTCCTTTATGATGGCATGTGCTTTGTCTGAAACATAAGTTTAAAGAATATGCTCCATTAATGTTTAAATAAAACCAACAAGTAATTTAAAATTCTCATCCTTTTTAAATGGCATTGTCTCTAAAACAAGCCCAAATAGTAATTTTGTTTTAAATTATGTTAGAATGAATCACATCTCAAATTTAAAGAACTTCACTTATACTTTATCCTGTATTACCCCTAAGTATCACTCTTGATACAAAGCAAATAGTCAGATTAAAAAAAAACAAAAAAACAGCTGTTTTTAATTCATTAATACACATAAAAACTATTAATGAATTTTGGTATAATTTGTTTTATCTATTATTTTTTACCTTATGCCAACAATAGGTGTTAACATCGAATGGTAACCCTTAGTGGTTGACCTGCCTTTAAAAAAAAAAAAAAAAAAAAAAAAACTTTCGAAACACTTTGAACACCTCAACAAAGGAGATTACAACTAATCCATGCTACAATTAATACCTGAAATAATGGGCACCGACCCTTATAACTTGAGTTTGTATCACCGACAAAGTGACCGTTATATCTAAACGACTCTTATACATGACACATCTGACCCACTCACAGAAAGTATTGCACACTTTAAAACAGAAAAGTTAATAAGCTACAAAATGCAAGGCGAAAATGGTTTCTTCCCCATAAATTACTGAGTAATCAATAATTTGATACATTTTAAGGAGTACATAACTACTGGGAGTAGATAACTACATTTTGTACTCATTAATAGTAGTTAACTATTAATAATGTTACATTAAAAAATCCTATGCAAAAAGATTTCATAATATTAGCTGCATAAGCAGAAAAACCATTAGTTTTGGAATACTATTTTTACTTTTTATTTATTGCAATAGAATCCAATCTGAACATTATATTTAATTTAATTTTTTTTATGCCACAAAATGGTCAAAATAAAAAAATATACATTTATTAATTTAAATTTGTTTTTTAATGGCAATTTCCATAATTATTTGAATGTATAATCTTGAGAAGATCATAAATGTCATAGGCTACAAAAGCACAATAATATTGAACACACGAGGGAGTGAAGAGAGGTCATTTTTTTCCAGGTTAAGTTTTATACAATAAAATTATTATTAAATTAATCAAACCAATAAGCAAATGAATTAAGATGGGAAGAAGATAGTAGACTGTACGGTGTCTACAGTAAAAAAAAAAACATGAGAAGTTGAGGATCGGTCAGAAAGAAAGTCATATAAGAAATAATTAACAAAATGTATTCTTTAATTACAACATGTTGGGTTGCCAGACACTCCCTACCATGACTACTACTTAAAATGGAAATGACATTAAAAAATCAATTTTTGTTTATTTTTTTATACAAGACTTTTTTCTGATCTTTTTTCTGACCGAACCTCAACCATTGCTATATCATACAAATCAATAAAATGTTTTAGATTTAAATAATTGAATCTATGAAAATAAACTAAAGAGAATAGAAAGACGATAATCTAATATAAAAATTTTTTACATAGAAATTTTTGTCACCCTAAATTTTACTCCCATACTCAGGGAGTGCTGGTTTTGATCGCTAAAGGTACTAAATTTTTTCCATACTTTCCCACTCAGTTATTTGGCTGCCTTAAGCATTTATATCCTTATTTATCTTAGATTTCTACTGATGGGAAATATATTCACTGATTTAAAGAGTGAATTTCTGTTATTCAGAGAGAGGACCTCCTATTTTCAAATTAGTTGTATCAAAAAATAAAAACTATATAGTGGCATATTTATTTTCATTTACATTTGAAATACTTACATTCAATCTAACTAGCTGACAATAAATAATAGATAAATAAGGCTTATATTTAAACAGTTCATAATAAATGCATCTCTACAATTAATTGTTTATTTATTTTATGAATATTACATTTATTAAAATTTACTACCTAATAGTTACATAATCTTTCTATAATGTTTTATTAAATATGTTTGATTTCAATTTTTTTTTTTTAAATATTGTAATACAAATGATTTATTAGTGCTTTTTTTTCTATACTTTTATCGGATCTCAATACAAAAAAAAAAGAGGATTTTACCCCTTGGCTCATTAGCTTTAAAATTATTTTATATTTATTAATTTTATGACATATTTCTTTGTATTGTATTGAATCATATTTAAATTACATTTAAAAATATAATAGTGCACGAGACATAAGAATTTGTTTACTGTATGGCAAATGTTATGAAGTTGGCATTGAGATACTCCTCAACTACTTTGTGTAGTAATATTTTATTTTAAATAAAATAAAGTTAATATAAAACTTAAACATATTATAAAGTTAATATATTTCCCATTTGTTTATTTAATATTCCTTTATATACATTAATGATTGTAACATTAATGTGAATTTAATTTCTACAACAATAAGAAACGATTTTAAAAATTATGACTAGATTCTTAAAATACAATTGTAGGTAACTATTTATAAGTATTTATAGAAAAAAAAAGGTTATAAAGAATTTAATATACATTATAATTCATGTCCCTAAAGGCAGAAAGGATGCTAACTCCTTTACTAGCCCTTCCAAAGGGAGTGCTGTCTTAGCTTGTATAAGCCCCCCCTCAAAAAAAAAAAAAATAAAAAAATAAAAAATAATAGCCAGGTGTCCCCATCAAGATATCTCTCTAAAATATGGTAAGAACCAGAAAAAAATTGTTGATATTGTTAGATGATTAAAAAGTTACTTTTATATTTATACTGAATTTTAAAAAATAAATAAATGTATTTATACTGGTCAGGTTCTAATTTTACTGATTTAATTATTATTTATTGAGAATGTAAAATGTTAAAAATTTTTTTTAAATTAAAAGTTTATAGTCATTAGATTTACTTGTTCAAGATCTTTTTTTCTTCACGTAGCTGTTCCGAGTTAAAACGCTCCAGTATGGCAGTGCATTCAGTAAGTGAGAGGTTGAGAAATTGTGCCACTTCACTGGAGATCTCAACAGTTGTACGTCGATCCATGAGATAGAGCCGAGCCACATCTTCATGAGGTCCCAGTAGGACCCTACAGATCAATGGATGCTCATCATCCCTTAGCATCCGTTGCTCTGAAACATCCCCAAATAAGTTTCATAAATTTGATAATAAATTAATGAAATAGGAAAAAGTAAAGTTTTTTGTTTATTTTAATATTCTATTATCAAAAATTATATTTATTAATCCAGAAAGTTCCCAGAAAAAAATTGCTTATTTTTCAAGCCTCATACCTGTATAACGTACAAGTAAAGTTGTTTTAACCAGTGGCTAGATAAAAGCTAAATATAAATAGTCTCAATATAAGACCAACATACTAATTAAAATATAACATTTTTCTTACCATAAGTCTAATAATAATTCTAGTCTAATGAGTTTTCCTTTGTGTAAAACTATTCATCCTGAGACCACATTCCCATGCAACCTTTCCAGATAACCATTATTATACACAGATAGTTTATCACAATATTTAAGTGTATAATGGGTCTGATTATCTAAAATTAAAGGAAAAAAGGGAAGAATAGAACTTTCCTGTTTTGATATCAAGTTTAAACAAATACGAGAAACTTCATCTATTTAAGATATAGCCAATAGAAAAAGCTGAGAGAGGAAAAATGAAGACTACATATTTGTTAAAATGGCATAAGCTGCAGGTTGATAAATAAATGGCTATTATGATTATTTTAAACTATAAAGGCTTTATTTAACTCTAAGTAAAGTGGTCATTCCCACATGAAATAAGATACACTCCTGATTTAGTTGCTATTAAGAAAAACAAAGTTTGGTAAATGACAAAAATCATTCATTTACATTTTAATAATCAATTCAATTTTTTTTAGATCTATCTCTCAAAATTTAAAACTTGAAATATAAAACTTTTTTTTTTAAGAATGAAAATTCTTACTAAAATTCTCTGATGGCAATTACAAACAGGAAAAAAGTACAAAAAAGATGTTGATTGTGGACATATGAAGATGTGAGAGCATGAATGAAAAAATACTAGGAAGCAAACACTTCTCCTCAGGGAGACAGAAACAAAGTGAAGATAGAAAACATAAGGCCTTTACCTTCAAAGATATACATGTATGAAATATGTAATCCGAGAAAGCCAACTCAACTAACACCTGTATGTATGTAAAAATTTTTACAGTATTTGTTATAATGTTATAATTACAAAATTCACAAAAATTGAAAGTCGTTACAGCAAAACCTTTGGTTTGGATTTTATTTTTTTTAACTTGTGCTCACTCCAAATGGGACAGACTTAAATTATACAATAATATGGACCCTCTTCTTTAAATTCCTGATTACTGATTCAAATATCTTGCTTTATTAAAAAAGTCTAAAATAATTTTTTCCTATCTATCTGTTTATTCTTTCATGCTGAACACTGCATAAGTGGTTTTTCTTTTAAGAAGATTAGCAGAATCAATGTCATTCGAGAAAATCAATCAAGAGCTCATTATTTGAATTCTTTACTTTTCAAATTTGAAATCCTTAATGATTTTAATAATTTAAAAATTTGAATTTTTCTTTATATATATAT